>JAJJWM010000226.1:0-15497 GCA_021655865.1 Fusarium guadeloupense | reverse complement strand
AATTTTAAAATTCTTTTTATAGTTTAAGTTTATTAAATAAACTTTAAATATTGTTTATAATTAGTTAAAAAGATATATAAAACTTATTTCTATATTTTTTATTGTAAATTTTAAGGTAAATGAGCTATAAAATATTTTACTTTAAAGTTATATAAACCAAGTAATCTAAAGAAATAAATTATATTTTAGCCTATTTATAACATAGATTTATAGGAATTCTCTTTTTAATTATACAATACTAAGAAAACACTAATTAATTTAGGGTTAACTATAATATATTACTTGCTGATAAATATTAAGCTTTTAATATTATTGAAAATTTAAGAAAAATACTAATAGTTTAGGAATATAATGAGAATACATAAATAAAAATATTATCTATATTTATTATAGTTTTACTTAAGCTATTTAGCTTATAAAAGCTTTTAGTAAGGGTAAATAAAGATAAAGAAACTAAAAAAGTATACTTTTACTAACATTAATAATAATAAAAGAGAAAAGTATAGATTAAAGACAACATATAAGTACACAATTTATAATATAGCAATTTATAATAAAAAAAACCTACTGATACTTCTATTACTACCTAAATTAAATAGCGACAGAAGTATCATTTGTTTAGTGCGTTTAAATTAGCTACAACCCTTTATAGTGACCTAATTGTAGCCTTATGCGCTCTTAGATGATAAATAATTAGCTTTCGATAGGGGCCACTGTAGCTTGTGCTAAGGGCGCTTAGTAATGGGGCTGGGTGTATGGCTATCATTTGTGTATGTAGAGCTCGACTCGATTTCTTTCGATTGGTACCTTCAAGGGTTCCCTAAATTTGTTCAGTCTACTTTCTTTTACATCTCCTATTCGGACCAGGGAGTAAATGTGTAAAGATATTAAAGTAATGTTGTAAACAAGAGATTGCAATTTAGTCAAGGAGTCATCGAGCTATTCAACCTAGTGGAACTCTACTTTTTATGGTGGATATACAACACAGCTTGTAATTAAGGCAGCCACCATAACAAGTCAAATAGAGGGCCATGGCTGATCTACGCGTAGAAGTTTCAAAAGAACTTGACTTGCTGATCAGTCACATACCTATGCGCTGACACACAGCCGTATCAATAAGTTGAATTGCTCCGAGTTGCACAGGTGCCTCCACCAAGTTCGGGGCTGAGAATCGCCGTGCTGTGCTACCGACGGATCATGCCCCCCTAGGCGGCTGAGAAGATAGTCCAGACAAATAGATCATTTAAAAATAGCCCGGCAATCTTTAGTCCAACACGCTGTCAATCAGTTAGATAGGGCTTAGAACTGCCCTATCTAAGCGGTATATTCCAAGCGCCACATGCTTACAACAACAAGTAGCATTAGTATATACATGATCACCATACAAAGAACTCTACTATAATATGAGCAATGCTAGGGTTGGCTTGCCTTAATTCTTACTCTATAAGTCTAGTACCGCCTCTCATAGTCTCTATTAGCAGCTTCTATTTTTTTCTAAATACATACAATCTGTATATAGATACGCCACAAAACCCGCCACGGAGCCAGCCACAAGCCAGCCCTATCCGCACTGCCCCGTTAGCTAAAGACATATGCCGGTGCCAAGCTTGACATAAGCCGCATCCGACATAGCCTAACTCTAACGGGTTTTATTTTGAGTATGGGGTGCCTTACCTGTAGTGTCGGAAGCGTGGCCAATGAGAGCACATCAAAGTCCCTAAATCTCGGGGCGTGCTTATAGGACCGTTGTATAGTGTAAGAATGTAAAGATTAATCATGCTAGCAACCTCCGTGGAAGAATAAGCAGTCTAGACTCTGGACTGTCATCAATCCGCCTGCTCAGCCTGCTTCCTTACATACAGGTATCGAGGCAGACGGTAAAGTCGCAACGTAGGTCGTGAGTAGACATGATGGCGTACCGGCATCGACGCAGCTGGAAACGCTGCAAAGGTAAGCCGCCAGCGTGCATGGAACGGCACTCGCATCGAGATATAAATCAAGAGGTTCAAGTCGTCGATTTTGATCTGAAAAACTACTTCCTCTAACAGACATACGCATTCTCACGCCCTTTCCTTTAGCCTTCCCTTTACTTGTTCCTTTTTCCTTTTTTTTTTCTTTTTTTTTTTTTCTTTTGGCAGAGGGGAGAAGCCCCGCCCGCCCGCTAAAGCAAACAAAACCTTGCACAAGGAGATTTACTAGCCATGTCTTCAAGCGTCATTTCACTGATAGCTCTTGCGGTAGCTGTACTGGTCCTTCATCGAATGTTGCGTCTTGCGGTCGGTAAGACGACAGAAACGCCCGCCACCCAGGGCCTAAAAGCCCTTGCACAGCATCATGAAACTGCTGCAGCTCTACTACAGCTCGTTGACACAGACGGTGCTGGCACTTGGCCCCCGAGAACCACTCATGGCAGTAATTGGCCAGTTGCCCTCCAGCCCTACCATGAGATCTACCTGGAGCTGCTTCCCCTGCTGTCGTCAGCCGAACCCTCGCTCGATGATGAGGTCAACAACGAGAAGCGGAGCCGGTACCGTGAACTCATGAGAAAGTTGTTTGCGGACCGTATCAATCTTGCCGAAGTCGAGGGGATCCTTTCTCAGGTGGCAGCAGGGAACTGGGGTGTTTGTTCCCGCCAGGCTTACAATGGATTCTACTCCTGCATTAGCGTGAGCCGCCATGCTTATAGGTAAGGATTGCACGCTGTCATCGCGGACCCCTGTTGCCTGGTGGGGTGGGCGCGCTAACTTCTGGTCGCATCTTCGTTTAGGTGGGCCACTATCCCGATTGTCAAAGTCGCCCAGGACGAGAAACTTGTCGACTTTCCTGCCGAGCTTGACGTTCCCTGGGGTCACCTCCAGCGGCATTTCGGGCTGGCAGCCGACAGTGGCAACAACACATCCAACGTGCTCCTCAACTACAACGAAAATGGCGAAAGGGCGTACAGGATCAACCTTGACATCTCCGACCTAGTTACCTCCACCGAAGAGGCCTTCTTCCGACTCTTTTGGGATGTTGAAGTACTGGTGAGCAAGCCCCCAATCCCCTAGGAGACGTGCCATGTGGTCTGTAGAATCTCAGAAGCTGACAGAGAACCATCAGGGCGCTCCCATCTACACAGAGATGATCCGTGCCAACATCGCTTATGACCAGAACGACAAAGCAGCATGCCTGAAGCATATGGACAACATCGCTGATCAACTCCGAGGGCTACTCAGGGTCTGGTATAAGAGCATGACCCAGGTCCGAGTGAACAAGTCCGTCTGGCTCAGTTACTGCCAGGGCTTCCAAGGCTGGGGATGCGGCCGGATGGTGGACGGCAAAATGGTTATTTTTGATGGAGTTTCCGGAAGCCATACCATGTTCTTCATGGCATTGGACGCTTTTCTGGGCATGAATCCATATCTCAGCCAGGAAAATGCCGCGAGGTGTATTCCTCACAACCAGCGCCAGCTGTGCGCCACCTTGAGGAATCACTCCTTCATCAAGAGTCTGCAGGCTGAGGGTGACAAAGAACTTGTTGAGGCGTCGCAAAAGATTGTAAACCACCTCAAGGTACCTCATGACCTCCTGACAATACCCCAAGAAACTCTTTAGTCTGATCTTTAATTACAGTTGTGGCGAGCAGCTCACAAAACTAGGGTTATGCCGTATCTCGCGCAGCCAGCTCCGGAGAGGACTATGATGACGGCCGGAAAGTCATTCATAGAGTCCGGTTCCGACATGGCGCACCTCAAAATCTTAGAGGATATGCTTATGGGCAGGCTGAAAAAAACCATCGCTCTGAGCAGTAGGCTTCTGGGAATTTATGGCAACAACAACTCCGAAAGCCCAACCACCCCAGGAGATGGCCCTCTGGAAACAAAAATGGCAATCCCAACAGTAGCCTAGTCGCCGTGTATGTTGTTGTTCTACCTTAGTCAAATGAGCCTTCATCTCCAGGGGGTGTTGGCCTTTCCGAGTTATTGTTCCCATAGATAGGATCTGTTAAATTGTATGGTCATCAGTTTGCGAAACATCATGGGGGACTACCATTTCTAGAAGATAGCCGCAATTAGAATTTCACAGATTATGCGCATTCTAAATCTAAACTAAAGTCTTCTAACTGGGCCCCGTGACGCCTTTTCGACTTCCTTCTTGAGAACCCCGTATGCGTCAATGAGACTTAATCGAGACAGCCTATTGGTTCCCGGCAGGCTTTCTTGCTAGCGGTTAAGGTGACTCTATTTCCTTAATTTTGAGTTGTTGAAAATAAATGTTGGAAAATCCGAGAATCCCCCTTCCCTTCAGGATTCAGACTAGCAGTCTAAAAGTCTTAGAATTAGAGTTCAAAGTCCTAGATGAAACCATTTAGAGATAGAAACGCGAGACAAACTCTTATCTCACAAGTAAATAATAAAGTCCCATAAAAATAAATTTTCACCCAGCACTACTGCACAATATAATCAACAATAGAATGACCTAGACGCCTTGTCGCTGTGGGCGGGATAAATTTCTGCCTAATTAGCTCGAAGATATGCAAGCCGACTAAACACGCCCGAATGCCGTTTTCTTGATCAGATATACGCCACAGCTCAATCAAATTGCCTCGAAACGACCGGGAGTGAAGCCACAGAATTGTGGGATGGCACCGTGGCAGTGCTTCGGTCATCTCAGCCCACCATGAGAGCCACACTAACGTTTGATAAGCGCACTGGAGGGAGTGGTGATATGGTCAGCTTGTGCCTTAGTGTCAGATCATCGGATTTCCAGTGGTAAGGTAGCACGGAATATGTAGCTGGGTAATGGCTTGTTAGGCAGCGCCTAGAGACGGCGCGTCTACCTACAGAGCGTGTCCAACTCCGCTCATACAATACGACTCAGCCCCAGAATGTCACAGAGTTCCATAACCCCATTTGATTAAAAACTACTACCTCTAAAAATACCATGCGCAAGCTTGCCAGCACCATTACTTTGATTGCTTCCGGGGGCTGATGCTCAGCACCGCGGTCGGTACATTTGGCAACAGAGACTGAGACGCCGGCTCTGCTGATAATGTTGTGCTCCCCTGAGGCTCAGCCGAACTATTTTGGGTGTATCGTGGCGTGGCATTCCAACTCCCTCCCTTGTCAGCATCACAGTCTAGGCAGCCTGGAAAGCCTTGTGGACCTTATTATGTAGCTCTAATGATTATGCCCATATGTGTCTCCAAAATCCTGGATGGAAAGCACACCTCCTAGAGCCTACAGTTCCCCCGAACTTACTCCCATCAACATACACATCCCATGGCGTCACTGAAACCTCTCCCTCCGCTACCTGCCCGGACGCATAGTCGTCTGAGTCGTTCACGTTCGCGCTACAGCACGCGATATGGACTCACGCTCACCAGAGATAACAGCCGATACAGCTCTACGGCCAACTTTCTCGACTGTCATCTCGAGGATAATGAACCTCCCTACGAGCCGAACACGTGGAGAAGCATGATCCAAATGCCAATCACCCGGAAACCCGTACTACAGAGGTCGGACACGCAGAGGAGCAGAAGGACGTGGATCGAACCTCTAGATAAGATCCTGAAGGAGCCTGATATGTGGGACAATCCTTTCGAGGGACTGTACTCACAATACGCTGGGCCAAATGCCTCTGTAACAGAAACGACGCTCTTACCAGAGCGCGACCCGACATTTGAAGTTACATGGGCCGATGTTGGCACTGGCATGCCGCGGCAGTGGCCGGCCTGGTATCGCGCCATGAGCCTGGCATTTATCTCGTTTGCGACGCTCGTGGTGTGAGTTGAGCCCTAATGGTTTTTCTCTTAGACAGGACTGACAATGCTTGATTAGAATCATGGCGTCAACAGCATACGCCATTGGCATTCCGGGCATGGCAAAAGATTTTGGCACACAAGACAGAACAGCACTCACGCTCGGCGTCTCGACCTATCTGTTCGGACTTTCTATAGGGCCGCTCGTTCTGGCTCCGTTGAGTGAGATGTACGGACGGCGCCCAGTCTACATCGTGTCATTGTTCTCATTTGCGATCCTCCTCATCCCTTCAGCAGTCGCACCGAACCTGGCCACTATCCTCATCACGAGGTTCATGGCCGCATTCATGGGATCGGTTGTAATGTCTAGCGCCCCCGGGTCGCTGAGCGAACTTGCTGACGAGGAAACGAAAACCGTGTATTTTTCGGTGTGGATTCTTGGTGCTGTCAATGGGGTGAGCCTCCTCAATAGAAAAAGCACCTTCTCTGCAGATGACTGATCCCAAGGGAGTGTAGCCGGTCGTGGGCCCAGTTTTTGCTGGTATCATCTTTCAATATGCCGGCTGGCGATGGATCCATTGGTTTCTCGTCATCCTCGCCTTCACCTCCTGTATTGTCATGGCGACTATTCCGGAGACGCACGGCGCCGTTATCCTACGCCGGCGATGCGAAGAAATGAAGAAGCATGACGACGACAGATACTGGTGCGCTCATAGCCAGACCATCGCATTTTCAGAACGTCTCAAGACGAGTATGAGTAGGCCACTTGCCATGGCCTTTACTGAGCCCATCTGGTACGTACAACACGCTTGTGATAATTCGCATACCGTAATGGAGTTGACATTTCTAGTCTTTTCTGGGACTTCTTTGTTGCCATCATATATGCAATTCTCTACCTCTGTATCGTTGGGTATCCCATCGTCTTTTATCAGATACGTGGCTGGAGTCCAGCTGTAGCGAGTCAGTTCTTCTTCGAGTCTTTATTCATCCGACCACTCACTGACAACATCTACAGACCTCCCCTTGCTTGCCTTTGGATTCGGGGCCATCATTGCCATCTTGGCAGATCCACCGCTTCGGTCCCTGATGAAGGCACTCAGTCCCCCCGACACCAAGGCCAGCCCGGATGCCACGCTGCCAATCATCATCGCAGCAAGCATACTGCTCCCGATCGGACAGCTACTGTTCGCTGTCTCGGCGGCACCGCCCAACTCCGCTGTCGTTCCCATTCTCGCTGGTGTGCCCTTGGGCATTGGCAACATGTTGGTCTTTCTCTACGTCACCAATTACCTGGCTGTGTCATACGGCAAGCACGCCGCAAGCGCACTCGCCGGCCATGCATCCATGCGATACTTTTTCGCCGGCGCATTGCCACTGCTGGCGCCGGTTGCGTATGATCGGTTGGGGCCACTGATTATTGGACTGGTGCTGACCGGGATTTTAATCACTCTTGTGATCATCCCGGTGATATTTTTAAAATGGGGCGACAAGCTGAAAGAAAGGAGTAAATTAATAGGTAGTTTTCAAATCTAGCCTTAATTGGTTGATGGTTAGTAATGATCAGAGGGAGTCCAGAACCATGATACTAAAGCACTCTAATTTCAGTAATATATATATGCCTAGGGTGATATATAGGGCTTTTGGCCTAGACATAAGGTAGTTTCGATGAATTGGGGATCTTGATAGCTTAATCTCTGCCTCCTCCAAGAACTTCGTAGGATCCTGAGTTTTATAGAACAGCCGGTCTCCTCCCTCGCTTAGGGGATCGTTTCATTGTTACAACCCCCAGGCAAACGTCACGTGTAGCTCACATTTTTAGCCTTCCAACCGCGCTAATCATCATAGGAACGATAACAATATAGAACGATGGTTCCCATCGTGCAAGCAATGGTGAACATGTTGTTTTCGATTGAGCAATCTGGCAAAGCCACAGCTCACCAATACATCTAGCCGTTCAAGTACGTCTATCCAGATCAGACTTTCTTGAGATGTTCAAAGGCCGCATGATGCACTGACCCGTCTACTATCCCAACTGCCTCCACTACCAATTACTCGTGTCACCCCAACACCGTGATGGGAGCAACGCAACTATCTTCACAACAACCGACTTCCTAACTCCTACCTATAGTCCTTACTTCTCATTTAGTCACCTGAGAAGGGCTCTCAGATAGTACGGTTTAGACGCCGAGGCTTGGACGCTGAGTCTTTGTGTCCAAAGGTGAGACTACTCCAAGTGGCAGCACGAAACAGTATGCTGACGTGTCTCGTGTGATAAAGGCTTCTCCAACACGATTTTACCAACACTGTTTAGCGCAAACGAAGCTTTTACGAAATACCAACTCTTCGGACTCTGAGCTATGAGATCAATGCTCGTCGCGACATTTGTCGAAGCCGAAGGGCATCCTTGAATATCTACTACGCGTATATACGACGAATCTACCGATTTCCTGCCCAATCGGCTAATGAATGGAGCCGAAGAGTCCACTTCCTTGGATGGCATCGTGAGCATACCATACAAGCTATCAACAGCCATACACATCAGTCTGAGCAACGAATACCTTGAGAACAAGAAGCCGCAATTCGCGATGCACTTGAACGTGCTAGAAGCCAAGAGGAACTGTGGGAGAGGGTGTTTGATACGTCGGAAATGGAGTCTGATGCGATACTTGTCCGTTGCATTGCTGTTGCCTCTGAATTGAATCGTTTATTTGAACGTGGCTTTGAGTAGGTAGAAGACTAGTCCAGCTGTGGTGTCGATTGTGATGGGGACCTCCGTGACCAGGAATCAGAAATTGGAACCTTGGAGAGCAAAAGATTGCATTTCAAGTTCAATAGATGTACTCCATGCCGACCTATCTACGGTAAAAGATCAACCCCCAAGTTGCTGTCGCTCAGCTGGTCTGAGCTAATACTCCCATCTGCTCACCTCTCCAGTGCGTGCGTGTGAAGCCTCAGCCAACCAAAGTAAGTAGCTCGATGAGATATAGGACGAAAAATGGCTGTATTCGAACCAACGACAGAGCCCGAGTAACAGCAACGAGGCGCTAGACCGAGTCTTGTTGCTTGGCTCGAGCTGGAGTCAGTACTCCCATTTGCCGGCTTGGGGTTGAAAATGTATGCGATGCGCAGAGGGCCAGAACAAGCAATGGATATATGAAAGGCGAGCGATCCAGAGGTAGACCTTGTCGCAGTTCTGTGACCATGCTCTGTAAGCCCAGTGAGTTCTACCCTGCGTCACTACTCAGGAACCGCGGCAGGACGACAAGAGTTGATGATGCCAGCTGGTACGGTGCTGATACGTTGTGTATGGGTTCCAACTGACGTCTTCTTGATGGCTGAGATAGTGAAGATGGTTATAGTGGCGAATCAAAGGAGTACCCAGTCGGGAGTTTGAGTAGCCCTTTCATATATTCGAGTTGATAAAGCCAAAACCCGTAGAAACAACGATGCTAGGGTTAGAAACGGCGCGGTATAGGGCAGATGGCTCTCAAGATTTCTGGAAGGACTCGTTGGGAGTGGAGCATGAGGCATTGAAGGGTGCGACGACGGGACAGAAGTTGCGGCGCTTGTGTGGCTGGTATGAGTCGAAGCTGGTAGTTGGTGATGGGTCTCGAGGATAGCTGCTACACATACTGAGTCGATCTAAGTGATTGGAGCATCTTACTACGCGAGATGGGTTTGCATAGCAGCCGCATTGTTTCTGCCCATCAACCCCGCCTTTTCCCACTGCAAGTCAACAGCTCAATGTGCTTCAGTCTCTCGACGACGAGTGCGATATTGTCTTTCTTCTTTGCGTACAGCACACCAGACAATCCGCTTAATGATGCGATGCGATCGTGAATCTCAGGCGCCGTCGTTGAGACTTGCTCATAGCCATGAGGCAGTCAGACTCAATCCCACTTGTTAGGGAATTTCGCGAGACATGATTGATTTTTGAGCTGTGCCACGCAACCTTCCCTGACAAGCGCGTCTTGGGCAAATCGCGCTGTGTCCCTCCAAGAGCCACCAATTCAGTTCTCCTATCTACCCTTGCCGACAACCATGCCAGCTATCCCGAGCTTTACAGCTTCAGAACGTAAACAGCCCTCTGCTCTCGACATTAACCGCCCGCCCAAACCCGCGAGTACATTGCCTCTATGTCCCAGTTTAGCCGCTGACTTCACGTCTCACCAGTGCCCATATCCCCGAGCACATAACACTACATCTATAATCTCGTCTGTGATACTATCCAGATCAGAGTTAATGATCATCAGCATTCACCTGACTGAGTATTCAGCCCAGACCAACAATTCATCATGCCGCCGAAAGTCATCATTCCCTAAATGCCATGTTCAATAGCATTATTTAAGCCGCATTCTAAAAACTTATTAGTAACACCTAGACACCATCATAGATTCCAACGATAGCGGCTCTGTCAAGACTGGATCGTTGCTTGTTAAGCAGTTTATCTGATTGGTTTAATCTGACGATAATCGTCAAAGAAGTGGGTTCAGTCGTCGATTATGGACAGCAAGAGCCAAAAGGCTTACTGCTCCCACGTGACCAAGCTGAGCTCCTCCAGCGCCCTTTTTCGAGAAGAATACCTGCTGTCGCCCTCGTCCTCCTCCAAAGCAACTGCAAATTGGACAAAATGGCAGCCCCTCTTCTGTAGCGTTCTATAATTCTCTCTTAAACTTGCGGATATTAATCTATATGGCTGTTTGACTCGACTGAGCAAGCATGACTATCGAGCGAGCGACTTTATCTCTAATCATGCCCTTCTTTCTCAATGCGAATCTCATGGGAACCCCAGACGTAGCGGGGCTGGCGCAGCTACTCATTGGGCTAAGGAGCGTTAAGCAAAGAAAGCAATGTGACGGGGTCGAACACTCTAGGCCCTATGGAGCACCACTCTATAAGTCTGTCGCTCCCCGATATTGAGTCCAGCCTTGCCAGCCCTACAAGATCAGACCACATTTTCGCGTTTCACTGTTTCACAGTCCGAGACTCCATTGCTGAAAGCGAGCCGGCCTATCAAATATCTTGTCTTGAAATAGGAACCCTGCTTAGCGTGCCGTGGCATAAGCAAACTATTGCAAAAGGGTTACATTGCAATCAAAAGTTTCCACTATTAATTGCAGAAGGACCTGCTATTACCCTTGTCTTGTGTAAGCATTTGTTGATGGTAAAATGCTCCAAAGGCCAATCTTTTACCGGTTTTGAAGAGAAATTATCTCTGCCCTCGCTCGACTGTACAGTTTTCAACTCACAAATTCTTCTAAACTGGTAGAGCTTAAGACGACCCTCATGGCTGGGTATACAGCAGTTGGCAATCCTGAGGTGCTGGCACCACATGAGCACGGCATAGGACACGCCACAAGTCATGCTACGGCCAACTCCATCAACAAAGACGTAGGTCAAGCTGAATTACTGGATAAGTCTGACCGATGGAGGCTGGATATCAACCAAAGACCATTACAATCTCAAACAACATTTATTGTTCCACCACGGCAACCACGGAATCGACAATGGTGGCACAGAATCGGTCTGCCTGGAATGGTGGTTCTCACTGTCGGCACAGGTGCCATTTTGTTTTCTGTTGCGCTGCTCATCTTCCTCTGGCAAGGTGCCGACAGGGCGAGGAACCATCATCATCGAGTCGAATTTTGGGATGTCATTGTCTTTGAAGACTGGTCTACACGACTCGTCACCATCTGTTCCGCCGCGATTCGAGTGTCTATGGGGTTCCAGATTGGACTTTCAGCAGCGGCTATGGCGGCTATCATCCTAGAGACTACCGGCAGTCGCTTTTCTGACGTGGCTATGCTGTCTATACAGAGAGCTTCAAGTTCTAGCGCTGGTCCAACCGATCTCCTTCCTATATCTTGGAGGCATTGTCTTGCGGGTCGCTCCTCAGGTCTGCTTTACTTTTTCATCCTTGCCTTTGCGTTTTTAATCGCATTGATTTCGACTTTCACCTCAACTATCCTCCTCTTTGACTTTGGTCAAGACCAAATCTCGGCCCCGCTCACTACGAATATCAAGGCTGTTGGTTTTGATACGGCAGAGATTTTCCCTTTCAACGGCATCTCATATTGGAAGTCAAGGCCGATGGCTCATTGGCGATTTGCCGAGTCTCGCCCCTATGAGATGGAAACAGAACTTCGGACAGAGAATGCTGTTGATACAGGTGACGTCTATCGGGCCATGCTTCCATTTGACAGCCCCCAAGATAGAACTACTCTTGAGTACTACGCTGGGCCTGCAGTCGTCGTCAATCAGCGAACTGCCTGTTTTGCACCAACCTTGGACAATGTGGATCTCATTTACAACTTGAATGATGGTTCTACCACTGGCGGCTTGTATCTTAATGCCACTGTAGCCGTCGAGAACCAAACTGACTTTATTGGAAGTGACGTGAGCAGTCTCGGCCAAACAACCTGCAGAATTCACAATGGGTGGCTTGATACAGGCTCGTTTATATTGCCAACTTCTCTATGCAGTAGTTCAGCGAGTCCTGTGCCTATTGAAAATGGTACAGAGAACCCGCTCTCCGGCTGGGCTTATGGGTTCAACTCAATTCTGCTCGTCAACTCAGGATCGATTTTGAACGGGACCACTGCGATCAACAATAACAAGACTGGAAAATTGACAGCACCGGAAATTCCCACCGAGTTACGCGATTTGACATTTCGACGAGAGGGACCTTGGACAGTAGGCTATACAGCCAAAGGCACTGAGGTATTCAATGCTACCGTTTGCTACATCAGCCAGAACCTACCTCACAAGTACAATGTCACCATGACTGGACGAGCCGTTTCCTCCGAACCAGAGTTTCTAGCTGAGTGGTCATCCTTATTGGCCACAGAGAATGGAACAGGCATTTTGCAGCAGCTGGGCGTTGGGATTTCTCATGACGATACGAGAGGACGCGGGATCCTAGATCTCCAAGTTCACTCCGGCCCGGACCTTTGGGCAGATCTGGATGATGGAAGACGGGTACAGATGGCATACTCCTTGCTCTGGTCCACACTTCTTGAATTCTCTGCCCTGGGCAGCTGGAGCTTGGCAGGCAGGATTATGAATGACCAGTTCTTGACTCAAATTATCTGGCCAACCCATCCGGAGCACGCCGCCGTGTTCCAAAATATCCTCCATCTGACCAATGATCCAGCACAAGCCATACAAGCTGTTGTCTTTCGCTTCTATCAGATGTTATACTACGACTGGCTGCCTAACTTCGACCCCAGTCGTCAAATCACGACGATTCATGCCCAAGATGTGCTTATCCCGCAGAAATGGGAAGGTTTGGCTGTGGTTATGGCCATCATAATTGCGCACTTTGTTGTGACTGCCCTTACAATGGTACTCTTCGCGAAGCGCACTGAATCTTCGCTATTAGGTAACGCCTGGCAGGCTGTTTCGCAGGTGGTTTCTCCCGACACACAAGATATTATACGAGCAGCTAGTGGCGGGGGTTTCAAAGATAAAGACGTGGAGGTGTTGGCAAAGACGACAGGCCGGGATAAAGAAGTGTGCGCCTTATCGAATGGTGTTGGTAGTGGTAAGACGGAGTTGCGTGTACGTTAAACCTTTTATAAAAGAACAATGAGAGGAGTGATGGATTCAGAAGATAAGCTCTGGCTACCTAAAGAGACACTAAAAAGCTTTGTATGAGACAGTCAATGGACTTACACTAGGCCTGCCAAACATTTGTTGCGAAAACCAGTCCACGGAGAGAATTTTTGGAATTTAGATCCGTCCAACAGTCACCTATATTGACGTGCTTTCCTCTTTTGACCACGATGGCGTGTTTGAGGAGATGTTCAAAATGTACAAGGGAAACTAGGCCAAGCAGGAGAGGCATTCAGAGAGCTATACACAGGGGAGGACAGCAACAGGTTGCCCAGTCATTGAAGATAGATTGAATGAGGCCAGCGGTAATCGAGTATCTACTTAGACTCCTATTGTACCTGAAATGGCTGCTGTAAGTATAGCATTAACGAAGAGGCGGGGGAGAAGAAAGACAAAAAGGGGGTAACATACAGATTGGACAGAAGCCAATCGTTTTTTTTTAACAGAAGGGGCAGACAATAACCCACCGACATATTTAGTGCGCTTGCCAGCATGAAAGATCAATTGTGCCAACGATGATGATACAATGTAGTCTGATTATCGAATTTCATATCAATCGGTCAGTTGCAGCTATGAAGCATTAAGGTAGGCAATATCGTCGCTCCTGCGGGCTTCAGTGAGCAATGACGATGCTTTAATGGCGTGAATGATGTGGCTTAGAGATAGACTGACAACTAATTGATAATAATAGAAGTCTCTTCTAATTACAAGCGTCTGAGCGGGCAAACCTTTAATAGAAGTTGCTTTCTTTCCACTTCTTCCATCGCCATATAAGCCCATTGAAACAACACCGCCAATAAAGGAATTCCCATGAGAAGTAAGTCAACATTCGGTGACACGCCACTGCTGTCCCTGTCGCCCTCTATATCCAGATCAGGAAGCCCATCGGGATTTCTTTCATTGTCACTCGTTGCAGCGCTAAGGTAGTAGTAATAGTGGCTGTCCCATCTTCTTCATCGAACAAACTCGCTCTTGGCCCAGTAGGTGTTGCCCATCCCCAAACACCTTGGCCAGTGGTTGTACTAGCACCTGTTTCGGTGTTGGTGTACCACTACTCCATGAGGTCGGCCGTATATCTATTACCCATACAATACAAAGCGTAGTAGGACCTCATGGTCTTCGCATCTTGGGTCATATGCTCCTTGGAGCAGCTCGCCTCTGCACAGCTGTCGATATGCCGGCTGATAACCTCGGCTTTATCACTGCCTGTTTGACAAAAACACTCTTCTTGGTAGGGTGTGCCACACTCCAGAAGGTCACTAAGGTCGTTATTGGGTTTGTTGGGCCAGTAGAGACATGGTCTGACACACTGATTGACGCTGGGAGGGATATCTCTAAAGATTCTAACGGTCTGAGACCGAACAGGAGTTGCAAGGAAAATCAATCTAGTCAGTTCAGAGTCAAATCGAATGTATGTTTGTACGACGGTGGTATGGAGTTGTTGCGGACCAAAAGTTTCTTGGATCAGAACTTGCTCTTTGAATATCCCAACATGACCCTTTATCTACAAATTTCTCTCTATGGCATGATGAGATGATGTCGCTATAAACAGCAAAGATCAGCCTTACGGGCGGTTGCCAGACCAATCGTAAGCTCTCGACCCCAGCTACGTTGTAATATCACTTCATCCCTGCAAGGACTCCAGTGTGGGAGGGATTTTCCTATTTGCTGGAAATTTGATGTTATAAGTGTCAGCAAAGTCGCCGGCTGTAACGCTTATGGTAACCAGTAGGGAAAGAGAAGGGGAAAGACGGGGCAGGTGAAAGCCTATCCAGTCTATATGCATTTTAAAAGTGGGTGGTAAAGTCAATTTAAGTTGATAACATCAGATCATTGCAGCTCCTAGTGGTGTCATTTAGCGTACTTTAGGATAAACTCATCCCAGCTTAGGGGTGTGTCGACATACTGACAGAACAAGGTATAATACCGGAACATACCTCCCTAGTCTGGTTCCAGCGCAGGTCACCAAGTTTCATGATCCTAAAGGGCACTATGCTATGCCAGCAGATCTTACGTATTTTGTCTGTTAGGGGCTTGGTCAGCTGCTTACCGGCATTTGGCCACCGAAGATGAGCAATAGGACGTAGATGGGAGATCCAATACGAGCAGGTACATATGTAGAACATAGCCTGTAAGTTGGGGG
>JAJJWM010000225.1:0-55197 GCA_021655865.1 Fusarium guadeloupense | reverse complement strand
CACTCGCTTATCGTGTACGTTAATCAGTTTAACGTTCTTCTTAAGAACACTGCTCTTTAGTCAGATTTTACTCCGTCTTCTTGCAACTTCAGCTTTAAACAGATGGCGCTGATATGGCCTCAAGGTCCTCAATGGCTCTGCCACATTGAAAAATCTTTCATGAATTATCTCGCTTGTCCATCACCCTGGTCTTATTTCTAGGTCACAAAAACTACTCTCGCGAAAGCTGTTCGCCAAGGCCAGTGACATAGATTTACAATCTAGAATCGTCCTGCTGCAGCACAAAGAGCCCAAGGGAAGAAAAACATGTGATGTTTTGCATATGCTTGCTCTCGGCTATTATCCAGGACTCGGACGTTTACCCTCAAGACAACATAATACTACATGATTATCAACAGCTTCAACCAGTTCTAGTTTCAGATGTCAACCCTGGCCTGTTGGACAAGTTCAATGTCACCCTCAGGGCGTCTGTCGGTGTAGAGACGCCTACCGCAGCAATCACATACAACACTCCCCCAGCTTTCCCCGCAGATCTACAGCCACTTTTTCCCTGTTGAGACATCAATCTTACATTGTAAGTTCACGTGCATTCAAAGTGCGTCAGATAGATTAGGCTGAGTTAAGAGTGCCAATAGAATGACTTTCAGGCTGAATAGGGATTATCCAGTATGCGCGGGGAGGAACTCGGCAAAGCGAACAAAATGCAACAAGAACATTCAGGCTGTTCTTGTAGGGTGTTATGCTTCTTCTTTTTGTCATGTATCCAGTGCATGGGCTCCTGTAATCTCCCATATAGCCGAGACAGGCTCGCTATTCGTAGAACACGAGGAAGCTCACCTTGGCGAAAAAGCTTACAGCTACCCATGCAGATGTCGCGATGAATATGAAAAGGCGGGGCTATCCGAATTTTCCTTCTTCATCGTACGTTGCGTTGTTCCAGATATCTCACTGACCTGAACACGGATATTCGAATTCGAGATGGGTGTAGCTACGACCACGGTGGGCACCTACGATGCTGCGCTGCAAAGACGCCAGGCACTCATGGGTGCCAGTGGTGCTAGAGCCCTTGTAAAGAACTTCAAGGTGTTCAGGATCGCTGCGTTTGCCTGCATCGGTGGAATTCTTTATGGATATAATCAAGGAATGTTTTCGGGCATTCTCGTCATGCCATCTTTTGAGAGACGTATGAATTCCTGTGAAAGATTGTGTGAAGCCAGCTGATATGTTTGCAGATATGGGAGATTACATTCAGAACCAGACCAAGAAAGGCTGGCTCACGTCTATCCTTGAGCTTGGCGCATGGTTTGGAACGGTTCTCTCTGGCGCAATTGCGGAGTTGTGCTCTCGCAAATACGGAATCTTGATTGCCACAGTTGTCTTCATTATTGGCGTAGTAATTCAGGCTACTGCTATTCAAGCCGGATACCAGGTTATCTTGGCAGGACGATTCATCACGTAAGAGACCGAATAGCGCAGTTTAACCCCATACTGATTATCAATAGGGGCATGGGAGTCGGTAGTCTCTCAACTATAGTTCCGCTCTACAATTCCGAATGTGCTCCTCCGTAGGTCTTTCAAGTCTAACACTGGTATAGACCAAGACGTGCTGATAGCTTCACAGTGAGGTTCGTGGAGCCCTTGTTGCTTTACAACAGCTGGCCATTACTTTCGGTATCATGATCAGCTTCTGGATCGACTAGTCAGTTTCCCCAACTACCTCATACTTTGTGCATGCTAACCAGTAGCAAGTGGCTGTCACTTCATTGGAGGAACTGGCGAGGGACAGTCTGACGCTGCTTGGCAAATCCCGATCTGTCTTCAGTTGGCTCCCGCAATTGTTCTCTTTATCGGAATGGCATGGATGCCCTTCTCTCCTCGATGGCTCGTACACCATAACAGAGAGGAAGAGGCTCGACAAGTGCTGGCTAACCTTAGAGACCTTCCAACTGATCACGAACTTATCGAAATCGAATTTCTCGAAATCAAAGCTCAGTCCTTGTTTGAGAAGAGGAGTTTGGCCGAGCGCTTCCCTCACCTCCAAGAAGAAACGGCAATGAACACCTTCAAGCTCCAGTTTGTCGCTATTGGTGCCTTGTTCAAGTCAAAGGCCATGTTCAAGCGCGTCATTGTTGCTACTGTTACCATGTTCTTTCAACAATGGACAGGAATTAATGCTGTTAGTTGGTCTGATAACTGCAGACTCTCAATAAGCTGACAATTCAACAGGTTCTCTACTACGCTCCCCAGATCTTTGGTCAGTTGGGATTGAGCAGCAACACTACGAGCCTTTTGGCCACCGGCGTTGTCGGCATTGTCATGTTTATTGCAACCGTTCCAGCTGTTTTGTGGATTGATCGACTAGGTCGCAAACCTGTCCTGGCCGTTGGTGCTATTGGCATGGGAACTTGTCATATTATAATCGCCGTTATCCTTGGCAAGAATATTGACAGATTTGATCAGGAGCCTGCCGCTGGATGGGCAGCTATTTGCATGGTCTGGCTCTTTGTGGTTCATTTTGGATGTAAGTCCTGCTAAACGATACCTCTAAAGATATGGTACTGACCAGAATAGACTCATGGGGCCCATGTGCCTGGATTATTATTGCTGAGATTTGGCCACTGAGCACACGACCATATGGTACATCGCTCGGTGCGTCAAGCAACTGGATGTAAGTGAACTAGCTGTTTCCAGTATTTGAGTAACTGTACTGACATATTTAGGAACAACTTTATGCAAGTAACCAGCTTCCTGTATCTTGAATGTTTCTAAATTTTCACAGCGTTGGCCAAGTTACACCAGACATGCTGGAAGGAATCACTTATGGCACGTATATTCTGTTTGGACTTCTAACCTGGATTGGAGCCGCATTCATCTGGTTCGTTGTACCTGAGACTAAGCGTTTATCTCTTGAGGAAATGGTAAGTTTCTACATCACTTGTCTGCCTCTCATACTAACGGCTTTTTCAGGACACCATCTTTGGGTCTGAGGGTACTGCCTTGGCAGATGCCGAGCGCATGGCAGAGATTAACCGCGAGATTGGTCTTGAGGATGCCATACACCGAACTTAATTCGTTTCTCGGGGCTGGATCATATTCCATCTGCCTGGGAAGCAGAGACCAGGGCTTAACCTACTTGTAATTAAGGCTACTTTATTCTAAGTCCAAGGTAGTCTATGGATAGATCTAGTAATAATGATTTATTCCTCGCCTCAGCTACCATGTATAACTGAAAGTTGGAAGCAAACATGATACTAAATCTCTGCATTCTCTGCGGTTTCAACTAGAATAGAAATGGTACCAAATTACTATCCTAAGCTTCCACCCTCGTATCTATATCCAATCTCGTGGCTTCGTACTGCCCTGCATAAACAACGATTCTCCTAGCACTGAAAGTCTTCAACAACTATGAGACAACAGTATCGTGACATCCGTGCTTTCCAGAGCTGGGTATCCCCTAGACCTCACTTGGCATTTTGATCCCATGGGGCGAATAAAGCAGGAAGGCCGATCATACATGATATCAGTGAGTTTTGAGTTGACACGTCTATCCTCAACGCTTTTGAGAAAACTCCGTCTGTTGAGGAACAGGTGCATAATCTTGATCTCCTTTATTGGTCTGCCCTTCGGTCTCTGTCGAGTCTATCGTTGTATTTCCCGCCAGGCCATTCAATTCGTAGGTCAGAACGGCCCGAGTAAGGATGGCAGCAAAGACAAAGGTATAGATGATTGGCAGAGAGTCGGCCAAAGGTATAAGCACGACGCTACCGATAAGAACTGTGCCGAGAATAATGTGAAATCCTGCAACCAGTCGGACAACGGATCCGAAAAGACGCTGCAGAATTGGATGACTATTTCGACGCTCAATCACAAGCTTTTGGCCTTGACGACAGGGAGTCAGCTCAGAGACGAGGAAATTGACAAAGGCATTTTTCCTGGCTTCAGGGGCAGTCCGCTGGAAGGCCCAAGCGAAGACACCAAAGCTGAGTAGGTGGATCGGCAGGTTTAGAAAGGCCCATCCAAATAGAGTGGCGGTCTCCGGTACGCCAGGAACATAGGCGTTCATAGGGGCTAGGGATACAGCCTCATATGTAAACCGATAGAGTTGGTAGAAGTAATTTCCTGTCGCTCCCATTGCGATCACATACTCGACAAGAGACACAAGAACCTTGGCAACGAAGCTATTCAAAGCCTCTTTCCCCCCAAACGCTTTATTATCCTTCTGCGCCTTCTCAATAATGGCCTCGTAGTCAAATTCGGTTGGATTTGGCGACATTAATCCAAAGCCCAGAAGAGCGGCGAGCAATGGTCTTCGTGAACTCAGAATACTAATCTCGGACATGCTAGGCCCGAACTGTACGAGACCCGCGGGTAGAAGTGCCAGTAGGATACCTGTCACAGCCATATTTGCCTTGCTCAGTTCTGAATAGCTACCCAGGATACAATCCATCAACGCGGTCGAGTACTTGTGGCCATAGCCCGGATCTGGGAGGTTCTCGTCGAAGTATTCTGCAAACTCCTTCGAGCAATCCGCATGGAAATCATCTTTATTGTATTCCTCTACCGTCGGAAAGAACTTTTTGAACTGGGAGCGAGACCGATCGAGACCTGCGGCGGCGAGAGATATACACAGGCCAGAAGTGGTCAGGAGGTAGAGGATCTTTGAACGACGCATCTTGAGTGTATTGGAAAGACAGTTATGGGTCGATAAACTGCAAAGACTTCAGCCAGGCAAGGTAGAGAAGGGTTGTGATTGGGGAAGAGAAGGGTTTTTATCTTTTTTTTGAAAACATGCTAAGATGTCAGCCGACCAGCCTTCTCACGACCCTGGTAAACAAGGATAGTATCAGGTTTCGTGTTGGGGGCGGGCTGAAGGAAGATGGGCCCTGAAATGTGACAACTATGAGGTATTTAAATAATCTAGATTTAGGGTGTCATGTTATAGAAAAGGAAGAACATGATGAAATATCATAGACTAATATTATTCGCTTACAAACTAACTATAAATCTAGCAATTATACAAGAAATTAGAGTAAATTAGGTACTTTGTCTTCCACTTTTAGGGCTTGCCAAGTGTTTAGTAAATCATTTCTAAGCGCGTGCAACAGTAAGCTGACAAGCTGAAGTCGGCAATCACACCAGACCTGTCTCTGCCCAATAAAGACTGCTTTAGTTTCTGACAGGTTACATCTCTTTTGGAGAGCCCCATTCTTTGAAACAGGTACAAAGCGTAGGTGCCTAAAGATCCGATGGTTTTTCGGGCTAAATACTTTGTGACATATGAGGACCCCATTCGAAAATATTTGTTTAGATTATAACTTCAGTTTATCATCGAGGCTCTTTAGTCACCTCAGGAACGAATTCATAAAGTGGAAGACACATATGTCTAGATTATTCAGTTATTTAAACACCCGCAATGATCGATGCAACTCTCTTTATGAGAGATTGCGTATAGGGAGTGCTAGGGGCAGTGTGATCAACGGTGTAAAAGGATACAGAAGCTTCGCCATTCTCAACAACATACGTCTCTCCAGGGAGCGAGCAGTCGCCATTGACGCAAGCATTCACACCAGCAGCGTACGGCTTGATGTTTGCCCAGGTGAAAGTTCCATCTTCAGGGTCAAGGACTGCCTCATTCACGTGTGCGTTTCCAGTGAATCGAGTCTGCACAAGCTTCGGGTCATGGTTTTCCTTTGTCAGGACGGGGATGTTGAGAGTAACGCCGTAGCCAGTAGGAAGAATGGGGCCCTTCTTGGATGTGGCGATGAAATCTTCAACAAAGGTGGCAGAATAGTTAGCGACCCAAGTAGCAGGGTTGGTTTGGTTGGTGAGCTCAAAGTACGGAGTTTCCTTGTTGCTGGCAGAAATGGCAATGGCAGGGATTCCGCGATGTGTAGCAGCGTACCTGCAAGTATGTTGTTAGATTTTGGGTCTTACGGCTTGAATAACAACAAGATACTTACGCAGCACCAGCGGTACCCGAAAGAGTCCATACAAAACCTCCAAGGTTGGTTCCAAAGTTTGGTCCCGTGACAACTAGATCGGGGACCGTGAAATCGGCGAAACGAGGGAGCACATAGTCAAGTGCAACGAACGTGCAAGCCGCGGGTGTACCGTTGTAGTACCAGATTTGGCTATCTTTGGGATCGCTTCCAACCTATCACAGTCACGTCAGACGATGAATTCTCAGCCACTTGATGACGACATACTGAAGGTGCTCCCGCAGGAATCAAGTCGTAGATGGATGGCGCCGTCAAGTTGCCCTCAGTCGTGAACTCAGAAATTCCGCCCTTTCCACTCTGCTTTGTCGCAGGAGCAACAACCCAGACTAGTAAAAAATCATGTCAGTTTCCATTTTTCGAGCCATCGGAAGAAAGTGTAGATTACCATTGTGTCCACCCTCTTTCAGCATGCGATAGAGTTCGCGCAAGTTTGCTGAGCCAAATCCATCGTCATTGTTCAGCAAAATGTTGAGTGCCTGCGACGACGAGGCAAAGAGCAGAGCTGCTCCAGAAAGAACCGACGACAGACGCATTTTTCACGAGTTGATCGATGTTTTGAAGAAGCCTGGTAGAAGCCTAGCTTTTATCGACTTGCCAGTACTATCGCTATCTATATAAAGCAACTAGTAACAAGGAAAAAAAGGCCAAAGACAATAACTATCGATAATGGTCCAACTTATCTGTGCGGAGTATGGCGATATCCGTTACTTCTGCCAAGGAACCAAAAGTTCCATTGATTGCCGCGTGCCCTCCTTCCAAAATAAGATAAAAGCATTTTTGAGATCCGCGCTTTTAATTTCGCGAGATGCACTTCTCCTCAGTTACCCCGGCTTTGAATCGGCGTGTAGTTCAGATCCGGAATAGGCGCCAGGAAGCGAGACCGGCAGATTCGGGAATCTGAGAGATAAGGGCATTTTATCTTATCTTTTCCCTTGTCACTGGCTGATATGGAGATAGGGTTTTTATCACTTACCGTGTCTAACTTGATATTCTTTCATTAACATATGTTCTGAAAATCCTTTTAATCTACGCTCTTACTCTCCAGAAAAACATCCAATCCCTTTCGTATATCCCAGCTCAAAGGGTACCCAGAAACCCGAATCCTGGTTTTCCCAGATGTCTCGGAGTTCTGGGCCTTCATTCACCTCGTCCATAGGTATAAGACATCGGTAGAACGAGGATCCAGTGTACTGGAGCGGTTCATTCTTTTGGATGATCTCAGTGAGGAGTTTGGTCTCAAGTCACAGTCAGTCAGTGCATGTAGAAGAGCATCCGGAAACCGTAATCAGATTCCGTCAGCGACGATGACTAGATCTTTTTCAATATTTTCGTTGTTTTCTCAAACAATCCTTCCACTATCACAATCTAAACTGGTAGCAGATTGGCCATTGTGAATTAATACCGGAGGATTTGGGAGACTATTCTCCGATACAGTCATGTTCATCAACGTAGAGTGAAGATCAACACGATGAAATAACATGAACCTCGCCCGTAATCATCATTGACCTGTCGAAAGTCTTCCCAGAATTACAGTCTTCAAGCTGTAGAGATCTACCATGCGCTTCTATTTGTTCTGGACTCCCTTTGCCGCCTTGGGATCAAACCCAAATTCTAGAAGAATACGTATACTATTTGGGGTGATGGTAATGGCTGCGCCAATCTCATGACAGTAGCATGCATGCGGATGATAGGCCGTGTTCCGGGGATTTATACTCCGTACCTGGCCCAAGTGACTAAGTACTAAGGTTCTCGGACCGTAGATGTGTTAAGAGTTTCGTGATAGCATGTATCCAGATAGTTCAGGCGAAGGATTCAATCTATAGTATTTTCATTTTTCATAGCCTCCAACTGCTACCAACCGGGGTACGTATCCTACTCTTGTATCCACTACTTTAATCTGTTCTCACTCCTTCTTAACATTGGCCTCTTTATGTGTATAAAGGTCAAGCAACGAAAGAGGATTATGGCTGAAGGATAGGGACACGCCGCGATGACGAGGGGGCAATATAAACGAGTAATATATTACTCAAAATACACCAAAGAACCCAACTTCACTCCACTACAAGGAAGAAGCAACATCATAGCCACTGCTTGTTTCCAAACTGCGAAAGATAGGCGCCACCATCACCACCCTCGATGCTCGCCTTTTCCCAAACCGCCCGTACATCTTGAACTGCGACTTCGGGAGTTGCAGGACCAGTAAAGTGCGGCGCATACTTGATTAGTTTGGTCATCAATCTCTTCCTAACCTCCAACTGCTTGGGGGCTGCTAAGGAGGTCAATCAAATAATCACTCGAAGAAGTTAGGTTCAGTCATACCCTGTCTGTAGTGTCCTACGTCGACCATTCCAGGCGAGAGACTTAAAAACAAGATCCCATCCTTCTTATACTGGGCGCTGAACTTGGCCGTAACCATGTTCATGCCCGCCTTGCTGATGGAGTAAAGCGAGGCGATGTCATGGTCAAAGTTGTTGGTGAACTCCAGATCTGCTAGACCACTGGAAATGGCAATGACCTTCTTGACCCTGCCTCTGAGTAGAAGGGGAATGAACAGATTGTACAAGTGAATATTGGCTATGATGTTGACGTCGAACAGTCTTTTCATGTCCTCTTCCAGTTGTTCAGGGTTGTCTCCCCTGTTGATATCACCGTGTTAATACGGATTAACGTCTCACGTAGGAACAGTACTCACAGGACTCCTATAGGGTCATAGGCATCAAACTTGGAAACATAGGCCGCGTTAGCAATGAGATAATCAATTTTTCCACCAGTGATTTCAGCGGTTTCGTTAGCAGCTTTCTTTTCAAGTCGGTCAGTCTTTGGCAACTGCTTATCTTCCAATCGGGTATTTTACCTTCAAAGCATCATAGCTGGTCAAGTTGGTCTGGATGATGTGGATGTTTGGTAGTCGATTGAGCTCTAGGTCCTGTGAGATCTTGTCAAGCGTCGCAGTCTTGTCCCGAACGATTCCAACCATGGTGTTACTAGGATCTTTGGACAGTTGGCGAAGGAACTCATACTGATTTGAATCCTCAGCTATTATTTTCTCATGGTAGTGTCATCTAACTCACTCCAATCCCTCTGGAAACTCCAGTGACGACGTAAATGGCCATTGTGTGGGTGGAAATGTGATTACTTTCAAGGTAAGAATAGATTTAGTTGTAGATTTAGGAGGAAGAGATTGATGTGAGTGACCTTTTAACAGACCTTCGCCAGTTTATAACTAACTGCTCTCCGGATCACGACTTGAGTTGTTTTCGTTCGGCGTTCTCATGGTTGCGTGTCTTCCATCTCATATCTGGTTTGATGACGAGTATATGTCCCAAATCAGATATGAAGTTGCGCCCGTATGACTCTGCCCCTGTCCCTGCTCAGGCATCTTGATGATATCAAAACTTGGTCGCGAGGTTCCTGTTGGTTAACTTTGGACCTGAATCAACGCCGATCCGACAACTTTGTTCTACCACAATCCCTCTCAATCTCGATTCTCATGTTTCACCGACTAGGTTTAACAGTGCATATTATGCATCTTTTACCTATTCTGGATACTTCCTGATTCCGGTGCCACTTCTTGTGTGACGGCTGCGTAATCATGGTCTTCATATGGCTGGCTTAAATCGGCTCGTCACTTGATGTACAAGACATCATCTCAGGAGAGTGGATAGGCGTTAGCACTTTCACAAATCCGCTGGACGGAAAGAAAGTCCTTCAACTACTTTTCTAGAGTTAAATTATGTAGTTAATGCATTCGTGCCAATGGATTCAGTGAAAAGTCTCTTGTATTTGTTCATCCTTCCTGAGATAGCTGTGTTACACAGGGCCCTGCAGAATCTTTCCCTTTCGTATCTTGTACACGTATGACTGTAAATCTTCTTCCCGATCCAAGCAGGATCAAGATAAGAACGGCAAGCGCAGACAAAAGACTCTGTGGCTTTTCTCGAGTGCACCAATCGCGCTGAAAGCACATTGCCGTGCAGTAAAAGTAACGACTAAAGTCTAGATAATGTGATTTGCTAGACTTTAGATTTCACTTTATGCCTGCCTTGATATGTTGCTGAGATTGAGGTTTAAATTGAGAGGCCACGGTTTCGTTCCAAGACCAAAGTTTCATGCCTGATCCTCACTTTCTCGTGTAGGGTCGTGTTATGCTGAACTGATGTAGCCTTCGGGTAGCGGATAAACACTTTCTCATTAATGCAAGGTTTGAGCCAAGCACAACCACAATGACCAGACAAAAGTGATATAGAGTTGTAAAAAAAGTATTATAAGCCACGTGGACGTATCGAGTTTTGAGTGGTGTGAGTTATATATCAAACAGGCTTTCATTGTTATTGTAAACATGATATACTTCTGTTAGTCATAGATGCATCTTGGACAGTATCAACACAAGAGGGAGGGGTTCGCTTTTGACCGAACCTAGTATAAAACGAGCTTCCTCCGCTACCCATGCTAGAAATTCTGTATCAACTGTTACTATCGACCATTTAGCAAGAAATCTCGAGGTAATCCTACATCATGAATATCAGACTCGGCAACCAATCGTACTTTGTCTCAAACACAACCCACCAAGGCACCTAAGCCATCACAAAGTGCTTGGTGGAAGCAGACGGCCAGATTGTGGAGTATACTGCCCCCCTGGGAACCACTCTACGAAGGTGATCAGAACCCTTTCTTTATAGCCACAAAATTTATCCATTCATGGCAGCCCCATTCCCAAGAAAGCTCACTCCAGAAGAGGTCAAGGATCGATAAATGACCAAAAACGTCACCGTCACCGTCAACCAAGTCAGCAGAACGCCTGTCACCATCACTGTCACAGTCAAGAACACCAACTCCAAGCCGATGACGATATTTGATGTCGGCTCTCCGCTGGACCACAGGACACCTCGTTTTGGGCGTTACATCGTAAGCACAGACGAAATCGAGTTTACGCAAACAAAACCGACCATAACGTGGACATACCCGCCTTCTCCAGATTCTTATCTCGAGATTGGGCCCGGTATGACCCTGAGCCAAAACATAACCCTACCTCCGAAACGGGCCACATTCAGCAAGAAGTTGATAAAGGCATGGAAGTCTGGGGACAAGGTGGAGTTTCAGTTGGTAGGAGAATGGATGGGTATCTGGGCTAAAGACAAGAAGTCTGCAATTAAAACAGAACCAAGGCGTGTTTACACGGGTTTTTGGAGTTAATACGAGAATAACTATGCCAAGTATCAGTCTAATGTCATCGAGCTCAAGGGTTAGGAAAGGCTCATGGTCTGAATGCCTAATTAGCACATTTCCAAGCTTGAGGGTAGACATGTAGCTATTGTTTCTCCATCAAAAAGCCCCTTTTCACAATTTCAGTGCCGTAACTTCTTGTTCATTACATTAACCGAGTGTGGCGTAAAATGGAAATTCCTTTTATCAAGCCTTATATTACTAGTGCGTATCTCGCCTTTACTATGCACTCAAAAAGCCTCAAGGTCACGAGCAACGTTTATGCTAAATTTAACGAAGAGAAAGGTCATATTGAATATAATGCATAAGGGACGCTTGTTGGATAGGGTCAAGTGTCTGCCGCAGCACAGGTAATTCCCATACAATAACAGTTAACACAAGGTTTTCTTTTCTACAAGCTGAATAGTATTTGTGCGTATCCTGAAATGCAGACTTGCAGCTATCAAGCTGCAGTTTTATCCAACTAACTCTACCTTAGATCTATATACTAATAACTTTATCCAGGTCATACTAAGAGGTAGAAAAACTAGATCTTCTCGTGAGAGAATAAACAACATAAAGAGTACATTTGTTAGCTCATGTTGGCAGAATCAGAGATATTAAGAAAGCTTAAAGAAAACATCTCAAAGGATATATAAAGCTGGACTGATCCCCGTCTAAGCACTTGGCTCTTCACACTTGTTTCACACACATTGCCTTTCTCATTCAAGAGTTTTTCTTTCTTGATCAGAACCCTACTCCGATACCATACAATGAAATCCCTATCATTAGGACTGACCACACTGGCGTTGATCGCCACTTCCTCCGCGGTCCCCCGAGCCCCCCCAAGAGATACTGGCTATGAAGCAATCAGTCGTGGTATCTCATGGGAGCCCTGCAGCTCTGAAGGGATGGAAGAGCGTTTCATGGTGCCAGCTGGAACATCACACGACTGCGCGAGCATCGAGGTTCCACTCGATTACTCAGACGAGAGTTCGGAAATGATCGAGCTCAAATTGGTCAGGGCCAGAGCTACGACCAAACCAGTGAAAGGCAGCGTCCTGGCCAATCCTGGTGGACCTGGCAAGTCAGGTTTTGACTACGTTGTATCTAAGGGAGAGTGGCTAGTTGAGTGAGTTTTACAGTCACACAAAGCCTAATTGTTTGTTACCAAAGCTTCAACTGCTAATCATTATTATAGGAATTTTGGGGGTCATTTTGATGTTATTGGGTTTGATCCTCGGTAAGTTATTTGCAAGGATCAGTATTAGTTGTACTGATAACAACAAAAATTATTGATACTTTTATCTAGCTTGTCATCAGTGGCGTTAATAGAACCCTTCATTTTACATGCTCTACACCTGCACCCAACGACATCGGCAAGCGTGATTATGGCTTCCCGTCCCTAACACCCGAGAAACTATGGGATATCATCAAAAGCGTGATTTGGTCTAAAGCGCTCTAGCAGGCTGACGAATGCTTTGAAGCGGAGAAAAAGAACGGCCGATTCATTGGCACAGTTTCAACGGCACGCGATATGCTTTCCATTGTTGATGCTCTTGACCAAAGTCAGCTGCTAAACTTCTGAGGTGTCTCGTATGGTACTACCTTGGGTCAAGTCTTTGCTTCCATGTTCCCTTCACGGGTTGGAAGAATGGTTCTTAGTGGAAACCTACTGTCCGACGATTACGTTCTGTCCGGGGCGGCTGGAAGTCCTCGCGATGCAACCGAGGCATTCAATCACCTTCTCGATGAGTGCTGGGCCGCCGGACCAGACCTATGCCCCTTGTCGAGGCACGCATACAGTGCAGAAGGCTTGAAGGACCGGGTCAGAACCTCGTTCAAACATTTGGCAGGGTCAGCTGAATTCGACAAAAAGAGGAATCAGGCTGCAAACTTGAAGCACGGAATTTTCCAGCTTCTTTATACTCTGAAGGGCTGGGCTGAGATTGCCGATGGACTAGACAACCTTATCACGAACCAAAACAGCAAAGAAAGTCTCGAGCAGAGCTCGGCCAAGTTTTCAGAGCTTTCCAAGTCTTCTGCCGCCTGGCATGGTGGCCCAGGCCGCGGTCAGCTTGGGATCGCTTGCTCAGACTCATCGTTGCGGGTTGACTCAGTCGACGACCTCTATTCGGTTATGCAAGCTCATCTCGCACAGAGCTCCTTCACGGACACGGTTGCTCCTGGACGGCTGTATTGTTCTCGATGGAAGTTCGATGCTGTAGAGAGAATTGACCTCAGCAAGGTTCGGAACGTCAGTAGCAGCAACCCCATCTTGTTTGCTAATAGCAAATGGGATCCTGTAACGCCATTCAGTCATGCTTGGGAGATATCAACAAGATTCAGGGCAGCCGGGCTTTAATGTTTGAGGGCGTTGGGGTAAGTTTTTGATCAACATCTTCCTCATCAAATTCGCAAACTAACATTTATCTCTACCAGCACGGAGTTACATCTCACCCTTCGGAATGCATTAACAGTCCTATTAAGGAATACTTTGAAGTAGGCAAGCTACCGGAATTGGGGGACACATACTGGCCAGACCTTCCGGTATTCGAACAAGAACGTGACGGAAAAGCGCAACAGATTTATGATGCCTATTGTCACCCGGGAGGAGCACTTTGGCTGTCAGGTTCCGCTGAGTGTATTGACAGGTATGCCAAGGGCAATCGTCTTGAGAAGCCCCAACCACCTGAACCCTCAGCTACTTAGCTACGTTCATGGCCAGCCTGCTAGCTGTGCCCTCCACTACTTAGATAGCTTCCTAGCTAGTCTTACAGTTGCAAGTTGAGCACTTTCAATATCGCTTAATCTAACTTTTTAGCTCCCTCCCTGATGTGACTGACTAATTGCTTTACTGTATACCTTTTACTCGGTGTCCTCTCGATATCCAATATGTTGAGCAATATATTGCCGATCGATAACGTATTTGCCTCACTGGTGATCGAACTCTGCCTGTAAAATACGACAAATTAGCCAGTGCGGCTTTGTCGTGCCTTTTTTCAATAGGGAAAGGGAGGTTCTACAGTTAATAAAATAAAACAAAGGGCGACGGAATGTGACTTTATTAGATGTGGTTATGTGGCTGTATGGTGTTTACCAGCGTATTAGATCCTGGGTCGTCCCTATTGCTGCCAGGGTGTCTGCTGTGATGTTCGAGGAAACGCCGGTGTAATCTCTAGGGACAAAAGAAGAAAGAAAAAGGTATGCACTGTGGCTTATCGGCCAAATAACAACAATAATGAGGCTGGACTTGGTAGACTTCAGCGAATGTTGGGTTACTTGAGCGAGGGTTTGCGTGGGCAAATGATGCAACAGACAGCGTGTCTCAAAGCCAATACTGATACGGATAAGGGTTGGATCACCATCAGAATCTGAAGGAGCCGGACTTGGAACAAGCGAAAGAGGTTATACAAATCGCACAGTATTGTATCTTATCCGGGTATGATGAGACGATGACAGAACTCCACCATCTTCATCTCCTCTTTAGTACTGATAATTTACGTTCGTTTCTTAATACCTCTTCTCTGCGCCTTTCTCTTTCCGTCGACATAGTTTGCCGTAGCATTGGCAGAAAGTGCCACTCTCTGCCGCGCCTCAGGCTCATGCCTTATACTGAAATCAGCCTCTTTCTCCTACTTCTTACCCAGGTTATTGTAATTATAGGGTTTTTATCTTAGGCAATATCAAATGCTAAAACTTATCCATTTACATCTGTTTAATTGTTAAGTTGTTCCTGATTGTGCAGAAGACTAAGCGGTTGCACAAAGCGCTGATCATCCTTTGAATCGAGAGACCAGTCCGCTCAGTAACAGGCCAAAAATGCAAACATAGAGTATGTGAGAAAGTAAGTAGTCAGGGCTTGGGCTAGAATATGGCTATAGCCAATTACACAACTCAATTATTACCTACATACATGTGACAAGCTCTTTAGAAGGATAGTTTGAAGGCCATTGGAATGTGGCTGCCCCTTATCACTGCTGCTGAGGAGTAAAGTACCAATAAGATGAAGCGTTTTTTCACATTAACATTGCGCCATAAAACGCCACGAGCTAGCTGAGATTTGAGGTTATACGGGAGCGGAATTTATATTCTTGTCAGGCTCTACAATCTCACTGCTTCTCCCATCCATTTTGTAACCAAGTGTTCTAGTCAAACTCCCCCACGCCGCTGCTTAAGATGCGTCGAAACTACAACTGTGTCATATTTTTGGTCCTTATTTTTCAGTTTCACATTATAGCTGTTAAATGTCAAACTATAATCGGTTACACCGTAACAGACGGAACAAGTCTTCCTCCCCGTCAAGTTCAAATGCGCTATCCACTAACTGTAGCCATAGCCCAAACTATCGCCTGTCCCGGGCTTGCGTACTCTTTCAGAACGGGCTATACGTTCTCAGACGAGCCAGGCACACACGCCCATTGCGATCGGTTCACAGGTCGGACATACATAGTTGGCACGAGCTGTGACGGAACTACGGCGCTGTATACCTCATGGAAGGAGGACACTGACGGCTCCACAATCACCGGCACTTCTACGTCTAAAGATTGGTAAAATTGTGACTACCATATTCCAGAGTATCTCGGTCCACTAACACTATGAGAATAGCAGCAATACATGCCTCTCGGTAGAGGTATACGAGTCTTACGATGGAGGATATGGATCAGGACTTCAATGGCTTATCAGTTGCGACGACTCGATAGGCGTTCCAACTACAGGGAGCATCGAGACATTGTTTATGCAGCACCCGAGAGGCTGTAAGTTTTGGGTCATTTCAGTATTTTCCATCACAAGCTAAAGTTGTCGTGACCTTAGGGAAAACTGAAGGCGAGACCTCCAATGGAGAAGATGACTATCACGAAAGTTCTGGGTCTAATGCAGGTGTTATTGCTGGTATTGTGGTCGGCTCAGTTGCTGGTCTTGCCTTAATTATCGGTAGCCTCATCTTGGCTTTTCGTATGGGCAAGAAAACCCAAGGTGATACTGAGACTCCACGCCGCAGCTTCAGGGACACACTCAAGTCCCTCCCTAGACCAAGCATTGCGTGGACGCGCCCTGAGCCCAAGTCTACCCCTCCTTTCATGCAACCGACCTTTGTGGGGGATCAGGACCTGGCTAATACCGATAGGCAGACGGGAAGAGAGAGCTTTACGCCTGTACAAACTAAAAGTGCCGCTTCACCTCCGGCCTATACAAGAAGGGTGAGTGAGGTAGGGAATGTCGAGTTGGCATCGCCAGCACAAGAAGCAGGCGGAGAGCAGGTGTCGGAGCTTGCATCTGGATTGGATTCCCAGGGCTGGGCTGTGACCAGGCCTCAACCATACCCTATCGAAATGGAATCTACAACGAGTCCTAAGCAGCCACCACCTGTATAGACAGGATACATCATATTTTGGTACTATATGCAGTGGCTGGGGTGAATGGAATACTGGGTGTGCCTTGCAATAAATACAAGTCGCAAGAAAGACAAGTTCGTGCGAAATCGTCAGACAAAGTAGTCAAGAATACAGAAAACTTGTTTCGAATGTTTTGACTTGGTTTGAAATTAACGATCATCATAGTACCGACCAGATGTATCACTGTCTGAAATTGCTAGTAGTTGAATATCACCCACAGAAAAGCAACTGGTGGTGTTTGGTGAATCTGAGTTGTTGATTTGAAGCCTCAAGTGAGTATCAAGATGATTTCCATCAGCTGCTCACTCGTTGATGGTGACTCATTGTTGACTGTTTCATACTCCGTACTCGGCGACTATGCACCTTATCTATTAACATTCACTCAAGTGAGTCTATCACTCCACTTTTGCATCCATCTCAGCCAAGTCATTCTGCTTACGAGGCAGAGTTAGTGACGTCTCTATTCGTGGACAGAAGTAAGGGACCCGAAACCCCGCGTTTGTCCACGTTGTACAATACAACAGCGAGTAATTGCTGCATCGTCAGAATTAAAGCCCAAAAGCCGATGTTTAGGCCGCAGGAGCTCTAAAAGCAAGTAATTGGTTTCATCAGGTAGCTATTGATGCAGGAACGTGGAGAGTGATTTGCCAACGCCTCGAAGCCTAAAGGCGGTGAAGCTGCCATCAGATGTGCTGGCAGCTAGAGGCGTCATGCAAAAAAGGTATAGAAGTCGAGAGAAAAGTGGCGGGGTTGAAGAAAAGATAGGGCATGGGCTGGTGGAGGTTTATCATGAAAGTGTCTGACTACTTTTGTCTATACGTTCTCAAGTCCCGTTTATTTTTCACACCGCCTGGCTTTTGTCACGTTCTGGTTGGTTCACCTTACCTCGTAAGCCCACAATAGGGGCCAGGTATGCCTGGTTAGCTTAGGTAGATACGTATATACCTCGACTGGCCCAACCATGGGAGTTTAGATCAGACCAGGGCTCTCGCGCTGTCCCCACATTCAAATCGTGACGTGATTAGCTAATATCAGATCCAGACCTTTGGATAATTCTTTGATTGGAATCTACCCGAGGTACCTTTAAACCCCCGATCCGCAACGAACCATCGATGCTCATCATACCTGAAGAGGCCTGAGTACTACGCTAGGTACCTCCCCCTCCCGGTCTCGAGGACATCCCGGTACCAACTCTACCGTCCAGAAGTTTAACGGTCCATGACCAGCAGCCAAGCGCCCCCGCATCTCACATCATGGGCGCAGCCGAGAGCAAGCCTCCGCGCAGCGTGAGCACCAGAAGGCGCGGCGGCCAGGGTTCAAATGTCCCTGGAAGGGGTGTCGAAGCATTGCAAGCCGGCCAGAGCTCAACTGAGCCTGGGATCCCCGGTGAAGCATCGCGCGGTCTGAGGAGGAGGGCTGCTGACGCACTACGCATCAGCCAGAGTCCAACAGGTGCTGGGAAGGGCGCCGACGCATTACAGCAGTTGGTAGAAATCCCTTTCAACGCTGAAGCCTTTTTGTTGGCGAAAGCAGTTGCAGCTCAAGCCGAGGCAGCCGACGCTGAGGCGGCCAACGAAAGTGGTGAAGGCATCGAGGATGGCGTCGATATTCTCGACGATGAAGGCACTCGCCCTTATGTTCCAATCGTCCATGCTCACTTGAAGGGTGTCAACAAGGTCTGCCGTGGTGCGGACTGGTCAAGACCTCTGCAGCGATTCATAACCAAGCTTCAGCTCGGCACAGACACTCTCAGTGTCATCTATGACTCAGACCTTGAGAATGTCGGCATTCAGCCTCCTGAAGAAACCGATGCTTGGGTTGATCAGAGTGACCCAGCCAGGTTCGCTGGCCACGTCTACAGATTCCTGTCCCGTCAGAGCAGAGCCGCCACCTCGGATAGGCACCTCTACGTTCTCTACCACCCCGACGCAGACTGGCATGCCGACTTTTACGAGCTTCTCCAAGATAAGCCTCTGCCCGACAACTTTCTCGGTTTCTCTGAGAACCTTGATGCCCTCGTCGCTTTTATCCAGTTCATACGAAAGCGACTAGGGAAACGCGCCAACACAGCCATGTTTCACCTGCTCATACCCACCTCACGACCCATGTCCATCAGAGATGCCCTAGAATTCCCAGATCTAGGAGATTTTGCTATCCACGGCGAGACTCACAACGGAAACAACTACGTCTGGTTAAACCTACCGACTCATGAGACCTACCCAAGAAACTTGCTTCTCAAGCATGTGGAAAACACCATCCGCCCAGACAGCGAGTGGAAGACAACTGCGACTGTTAGCACAGCTCTCGGAGGCGTGTCAGCATCACTGCTTGGTGCAGCGTTTACGCTTAGAGTCAAGGGTGCACCATTTCCATCTCTAAAAGCCCTCGGCGTTGGCGGAGTGTGCAGCATTATTGCTGCGAGAGTCAGGGGCGCAGAGTACCTACCTCTAGCAGTCCTCGGCATAGGTGGAATATGTACCACCATAGCAGCATTGCAGGTGAACAGAGGTCTCAGCAAGAGAGTACCCAGGATTGTTGGAGGCATCGAGACGCCCAAGGAATCCAAGGGTGAGGCGGAGAAAGAAGACTCAGCGGTGAGCGAGCAGGAGGAGACCAAGGAAGACCCGCCAAAGGCCAGAGAGACTCCAGTGAGGTTCAAGGAAGAGACTAAGGCCAGAGACGAAATCAAGCCCAGGGACGAGGCCAAGGCCAAGGAAGAGGCTAGAGTCAAGGACGATGTCAAGCCCAAGGACGATTCCAAACCAAAAGAAGAGCAGGCCAAGCCCAAGGAAGATGCAGATGCTCTATCGATAATGAGCAAGTCTTCGGGCAAGCCTTCGAGTAGCAAGAAGCATCGACGAAGTGAGCGCAAACGCAGTCACAAATAGTCGATTTGGTATCGTTGGAAAGACAGAACAAGTACCCTGACAGCTGGACTTTTTGTGTGCTTTTACGCTTTTATTTTGCAGATTTGCTCCTTCTTGTGCAGTTTGCTCAACTTTACCTGTAGTCGCTCTTTTTTACGAATTAAAGAATGCACAAGAGTAGAAGTTAAATTGACACGTCCATTTGCTCAAAGATACGTCCTTGAAATATGATTCGTTGATAATTGATTATATGACATATGTGAGATTTTGTTAGAGAAAATGGGGTGCTATGTTGATGCCAGATGATGCTGGAATGAAACCTCGTTGACTATAACTCGCCATCTTTGTTTACAAGAAATTCCTTGGGCATCTCATCAAAAGCATGCCACATATAAAACCGCCAGAATTAAGTTGTGGCCAGTGAGACATGCAAACGTTGTTTTGACCGTCACTTACCCTAGTCTTGCATCTGAGACATGTCATGGCATGAGAGTAAACTAATTAAGACGAGTGTCTTCCACGTCATGTACCCCAACTTTAGAGCTTATATCTTCTAGCTTCATCTAAACAATGCAGGTTAAACATGGTTGAACCGGTTGATACAGGGTCTGCAACCTCCGAGACTCCGTCGTCCTACGATATCAGACTCCAGGCAATTGGGTTACTTAGTAATCCCTCCGCTCAAGAAGGCTGAACCATGTCATGGGGGACTAACAAAAATAGCCGGTTTCTAACACATGTAACAAGCACCCACCAATCGGTTGGCCATTTCTCATTCGGGGATCAGGGTTTGCACGTTTACCCGTCCTCTTAGGCTAGATCTACAGCAAACAACCACATAATAGTCTGTGTCTCTAATTTAGTAGAGTTTAATAGGGCCCTAGCATGGCTGGTTAACCTATACAATGCCACGCTAATACGACAAGGATACTAGATTTGGAGCTCATGTTACCGTCGGCAATCATGAGCCTGGGGCAAGTCCCCTGTCTATGTGCTATGCATTATCCACTTGTGCCCTGTTAGTGACATACAAGTAAAGCTAAAAGATAATGCTGTGAATCGGTCGTGATAAAAAAAGACATTCATCACGCGCTTACCAACTGTAGCCAGGAGTTGAAGATAAGTATTCGTAAGCGCCAAGCACTCTTGTGGCTTTGAACATATGACTACTTATTTAAGAAAAAGGGGAAATACGCCACACGCAGATAAGATGTGAAAGCGTAAGCGTGTCGTCGTCAAATGTTTGCTTCGTCTTTATTGCGTGGCGCTTTACCAAGATTTCCAGGACTTGGCAAAGGTGTCCTGGGTCAATAGTAAGGCACAGCCTCCACTAAACTATTCAATCAGGCGCTTTCGATGACCATTCACATGTGGTCGGCCTTGGATCAGCCAGGGGTTGGAACTTGGCTTACTTCGAAACAGATGGTACTGTAACAGCGTAACATGTAAAGGAAGCTTTTCTGAAAATTAAAGTTGGCTGGTCTATCTTTAAGTGAACCGATTGGTTAGCTATGCAATGCTGTAGACTGAACATGTCCTTTATGTTTGGCTAAAAAATGCTTATTGCGTGTGCTTGCACTTATTTATAGTAGACTCCAACCACAGCCCTGCCCATTATAGCACAGCCAAGAGAATGCCCATCTTTTCCGGCCTCGTTTTGAGGCGAACGCCCCATTGCCAAGACACTATCTCGATTTCAAGAGGCGGCTATACGACACCTGGTTAGCACTTGGAACTATCGAAACCGGCTGAGCCGGCTGTGGCCAAGAACTATCGCGAGGCACAGTTATTTGCTAATTGGATGAAAAGGGGAATATGCATTTCCTGGCTCTCCTTTTCTTTACTTTCCCTACCTGATACGCCAAGTAGCATAGCATGATTATGACATGTGCCAAGTGCTGCGGCTGTTTAATTGCGAATTGCTGCGGCTGTTTTCTTTTGGCCATGGCAGTTTTATTAATGTAGTGCATGTGCTGTGCTCAATTTAAGTCTTATCTCACATTGTCTCTCTCTACTCTCCCGTTCTTTGGAACTCCTACACTTCAAGACATGGACGCTTCCGGTCAGATCAAGCCCCAGAAATGGCGGTCCAAAGAAGATGATAGCTTGAACCCGGAGTGTATCGAGAAGAGGGTGGCTAGCTGGCGGCAGATTATAAAGCGATTGTTTCGGCTACCACCCAAGTTGATGATCCTACTTGCTGCTACTATCTTTTTTATTCCTGGCTTTCTCGCTGTGAATACATATAAGGTAGGAGCACACCCAGCGTGTTCACTCACCAAGTACTAACATTATCCGTTAGGGTCGAGCATATGCCTTGAATGGCGAGGTGGTAGAAGTCGAGACTTCTCAGCAGAACATTGATGTGCCAACCTCCAAGGATCGCCGCTTAGCTATCGTCCTGCCTGCCAACAACCCGAACCCAGACTTCTGCAAAGTCATCACAAGTGCTCTGGCCTTGGGCTATCCAAGCCCCGTCATTGTGAACTGGGGTAAAAGCTACGACAAATCCAAAGGCTGGAAAGGTGGATCACACCTCGGCAAGATCACAGGCACCCTTGAATATCTTGACCGGATTTCGAAGTCCGATGTCCCAGAAGAAGACAGGCTAGAGGACGATGATATCGTAGTTCTGGTTGACTCTTATGATGTCTGGTTTCAGCTTCCACCAGATGTACTTCTCAAGCGATATCACGAGGCAAATGCTGAAGCCAACAGACGACTTGCAGCACAGTGGAGAGGCTCTGGAGACATGGGCATGCAGCAGACCATCATAGTCTCGGCACAGAAGAAGTGTTTTCCCTCACCACAGTCAGGGTCTGTTCTTCACTGCGACGCACTACCCGACAGCCCAGTTCGTCACGATCTTTACGGCCCAAACACGGACAAGGACCCCAAGATTTATCATGACGTACGGCCCAAGTATCTCAACAGCGGTAGTATGATGGGTCCGTTGGGCGACATGAGACGATACTTCCGCCGTGTCCAGGAAAGAATGCAAAGAGGCCTGGGTGATGGCAAGGAGTTGTATAGTGATCAGGGAGTTTTTGGCGAGATCTTTGGAGAGCAAGAGATTTGGCGTCGCTGGCAACGTGCTCATTCTTTGTCTGAAGACAATGCAGACTTTTATATGCTGCGAGACGAGTTCGAATACCATGTTGGACTTGACTATACGCAAAAACTCTTTATTCCTACGGTCTTCGAGGAACAGGATGGTGATATCATCATGCTCAACAACCAAACTGCCATTGCGGAGAGGTCACAAAGTTTGAATATCGTACCAACAAGACTTGACGGCATTCCTGAAGATATCAAGAGCGCTACAAACCCTTTGAGTCATCATGCATTCAATGACAGGGGCATTTCCGCCGATTGGGGAGACATGCCCTTGTATGCCGACTTCTTCTCTACAGCCATTCCCGTGGTTCTCCATCACAACGCACACAAGGACGGTTCCAAAAAGCGTCGCACTTTGTGGTGGGATCGGATATGGTATTTCCCGTATCTCCGTGAGCTTGTTGAAACACGACTCAAGTTGGTGGATGTCAAACCCTTGGTAGAAATAACAGTAAACGGAGATAAGCTTGTTTACTGGGAGTCGAGGGCACACAAGGCTCAGAAGAAGCCAAAGATTTTCGATATCAAAACAGCAAAGATGGGTCTTAACGAGACCGAATTTGCAACTGTATGCCGTTATGAGAAGGACAGTAAAGAGGCTAAGAATAACTGGTATGATGAAGTATTTAGGGATGGAAAGGGGGAGCTCTGAGGTGGTGATTCATGTACATATTACTTTGACTATATATATTATGACAATTACTCATAACCTAGCTAGCATTTGAACGTGACGTTTGCATATTATGGTAGACTGCTATACCCCCGATATTGTATCTGGCATCGTCGCATAACACTAGTTGGTGGGTTGCCATTCGCTACTATTTGCTTTCGTCTACGCCTTCAACCCCGAATCAGATTACCTCCTCTGGCTGTTTCAGAGAAGATAGCTCATAGAGTGCATCGTGGTTCACGACTTGTGGCATAGGTCACTGCATCTTGCAGGCTATAAGTAAACCAACCTCCCAATCCCGAGGCCTCACAACTTTACTCGTTCTACTAACTACTTCCGCATCTTCCTTTTAACCCTCATAACTTATCTCGCAGCTTTCCAATCTAACTACCAACCTACCTGTCACAATGTGCCAGAAAATCAACTACCGCGTTTCGTGCTCCCAATGTCGCATACTTCTCGAACAGTCGTACAATACCACATACTGCGCAAAAGGCAAGGGTTTCGCCAAGAAATGTCCGAATTGGGGAGAGATTGTAAGTGACTCTTATAAAGTTTGCGATAAATGCAAAGCAAAGAAGAAGAAGAAATAGAAAGTGGCGGCCAGTGACCTGCGTGGTATTTGGTGACAGCAAAGATGTGCAGCCATAGGATAGGATAGTTTCAGAAGTTTAACAAGTTGTTCCTCTAAATGCGCAGTAGTCTATCATGATTGACTACGCTCTTATTCTATTTGACCAACTGTATCCATTGAACAAGTTGATGTTATAAACTGCGAAGCTGTTGACCTCAGGTTGACGGTGGAGCCTCAAAGCATCGCGAGGGTTAAGATTGTTCAATAATGACAGCGTCCCATAGAGTGCCGAAAAAGGGCTGTCTTTGGTAGTAACAAGATATGAGAAGGATTACGGAAAAGCCAACAAGCTGACATAGCATCAGAGTAGGTGGTGCATATCTTCATGGTTTCATGGATGGTCGGAATCTTGGCCAAGAAACAGCGGAAAAGGGCATAGGACTGGATCAATTACTGCAAACTATTTCAATACATTAAGCTATAGCGTTGGTCTAGATCGAAAGGAAAGATTACTTCTGGAACTAGGGGTATGACACTAGGTAAGATATCTGTCGCGGTGCGCAGGACGTCACTCATAAATACAGTAATGTTCCTTTCTGTAGTTGAACCATTTGATGATGTTTAATGAGTTTGTTTCCCAGATCTATGGTGTGTTTGCATTAACATTGCCAAAATTGAATTTTAAATGGTAGCCAAGGCGTATTTCTGAACAACTTCAAAAACAAAGAAAACTGGAAGGACTTGCCATGAACAAAAGAAAAATATAATGGCTTACAAACATCCAGGGCATTCAAAACATGATGGGTCATCCCAGAGCCAATTCATTGACTCATCCCGATCAAGCTCAAGATTGAAGGGAAAGTCGGTTCGTGAGAGATCGTGAGTGGCAAGCAAACAGCTGCCATCTTTATAAGCCGACCCTTCACAATCCACAATCCCATGGCAAATAGCGGCACACGCTCCGGGCGAATCTTGGTGGGGGTATCGATCAATCCACTGATCCCCTGTCCAGAACCCAGCCGGGCGGTAAGCTTCCAAGTTACAGACGACATTATCTGGAGGGGTGGCTTTGCGAGAGCAAGCATCGCCTTGAGTGTACGAACACTTCTCAGGGGGGATATTGGGAACAGACTCTGGAATACACTCTGGACAGATCCAGCATCGTGAATCTACCCAGTAGGCGTGTTTCCAGCTTTCTTCCTGCCCATAGATGGTAAAATCTGATTCGGAAATCCCTACACTGCTAAACAAGCATCTGTTTTCGTTGTAAAAGTATCCTGCTGAAATGCAATTGTCTAGACTGTTGCAGATAGCGCTACACTGCCAGGGGCTGTTTTGATGGGGGAAGTCGGTCCGTGACTCTGTCCATGTATCACCATTGAACTTTGCAACCCAGTGGCAGAGAGCGCCTTCGGGGGCGTTATGGGGGCCGTACTGTGCGCATTCCTCGCCATGAGTGTATTTACAGGTGTCGATTGGAGTCTCAGACTCAAAGGGTGCAAAAGATGTGGTAGTGGGCTCTAAGGCCTGTGTAGGTGTACGGGCAGGTGTCGGGCTTTCCCCTGCATCAGATGAGTCCGGGTCAGGAATCCAAGAGTCCGGGTCAGGAATCCAAGAGGCCGTTGGAGTGTGGATTTGCCCAGGAGTTGAATGTTGGCTCGAGGTATCCGGCAGAGGAAGCCAGGATGCACTTGGGGTATGGATCAGTCCAGGGGTTGAATGCTCACTCGAAGTATCCGGCAGAGGAAGCCAAGAGGCCGTTGGAGTGTGAATTTTCCCAGGAGTCGAATGTTGACTTGAGGTATCTGGTAGAGGAAGCCAAGAGGCAGTTGGAGTTTGAACAGGTTTAGGTGTAGGATCTTCACTATAAGTTTCTGGCCAAGGAAGTAGCCCAGACGCTGTTGAAGTACGAATAGGTTGCGGTGTTGGATTAATCCATACCCCACTGCTGGTGTATGGATGGGGAAGCCAGTCGGAAGAAGTTTGGTGGCTCTCTGGCTTTTCGTCGCACAGTTGACAGTTGAAACAGTCAAGATCAGACCATTCCAGATTATTCTCTGGAAAAGGATTGTCCGTCCATTCCAACATTCCCAGAGGCCGTTCCAGGAAGCGACAAGGATAGTCTGGATCGTACGGATCTACAGCAAAGGCGTAGCAACGGCTCATGTACGCGCATGTGATTGCACACTTTTGAATATCGTAACCCTGAAAAGGCATTTCTTCCAGTAACCATTGGCCATACCTCATGTTGGGTTCGCCGCGTCGCTCGCAAGTGGGTTTCGAAGGAGTAGGCCATGCTTGACCACAATGGCCGGGTGGGTTGTATCCTTGAGGACAGATCTCTTGAGAGGGAATGGGATTTCTTTGAGGCGGAGTAGTAAAAGAGGGGGGAGGCTTCTCAGTCGTCGTAGGAATTTGCCAGACGTCCGATGTGGACAGCCACGAGGTCTTTGGACTGTTTTCACTCCCAGTCTCTTCAGGGTTATTCGAATTATTCTCAAAGTCGAGATCAAAATCATCGATATTGTCGGGCGTTACCTGATTTGAGATGAAAATAGAGTCGACATGTATCATGCCTTGCCCATTACCGATGCAGGTTATGGAGATGCCGAAATTGGCACTCCTGGAATCAGCCATAACAGTTGTGAGAACTCTGTTCCATGACACGCTCACGCCGCCGGCGGTGAAAAGGCTCATGGAATAGAATTGTCGATTTCCAAGGGAAGCATTGATGGTGCACATTTGACTACCTCCAGCAGTTATAACCGCGTAGTAGAATTGAACTGTATAAAGGACCGTGTTGCTTGGGGTCAGGAACCTTAGAAGCTGCGAGATACCGGCAAAGGTACCTAGACTTCGTTTCTGGGGGTCTGAAACTGCTTCTAAAGCGGCACAGCCGTTATCAGAGCTACCGTCTTGCTTGTAGCAGTCCCCGATCTGATGTCTCACTTCGCCCTCACTTTCAAAGTGTAATAGACCGCTTTCCGAGTCAGGGTCGGGGACTGCAAATCTGCCACCGGCTACAGCGTTGGTAACAATGATGTTTTCTTTTTCTGTGGTTGTTGTTGGGGATTCAGCTGATGAGATGTTTGGAAGATCTGTTGATTGGGAAAAGGCGGTTGTTGATGTTTGAAACAGTTCAGTTGTATCACTAGATGAAATCTCGATATCCGAAGAGGCAGTGAGAGAGGGAAGATCCGATGTAGAAGGTTCTAAAGGCTCTATAGATGAGGTGATCTCAAGTGAGGTGGTCTCATTAGGCGAAGAGGTCTTGATTGAGGAACTGGCAGAGGTAGAACTTTCCAGAGTCTCCCCAGAAGTGAATGTCCCCAGTGAAGTGGGAATGCCAGAGGCCTGAGTAGTTGAAGAGCTCTCACTAACTTGTGGATAGGTGGACGTATATCCAGAAGAAGACGAGACATGTATTAAACTTTCCGCAAGGAACTCTGAGGATCCTGGCTGACTTTCCGAAGAAGTAAGGGAGATGGAAGCCGACGTTTCCGACTGGTTGTCCAAAAAGGGAAGGGAAAGGGGAGTTGACGCTTCGGGAAGCTCTGTAGCTCTTGTTTCCATGGAGTTGCTGATTTGAGATATGCTAGTTTCCATCCCACGGGTAGTTGTAGTCTCAGACTCGCCAAGGCCGATGAGTCTACCATCGACACATTGCTCAACTGTAAGACATGTCAGTGCTGAGAGAATACCTGAGGTGCTCTTGAGCTCACCATTGTAGACTGCGAGTGTAACAGATGCACATCCTGAAGGCTTGGAAGTGAATGTCAAATATACTTGACCGTCAGAAGGGTCTTGACAAAAGTCCGCCTGACCGTTGGGCAAAGAAGGGTTTTTGAATTGGAGTACACCCCCCTCAACGGTAAAGAACTCTGTGATTGCATCTTCAGGCGGCGAGGATACAGACTCAAGCTTTTGGAAAGCGTTGCCGAGATAATAAATGGGAATATCTCCTTCAAAAAGCTGGCTTGATCCAAGCGTAAAGACAGTGGCGAAAGTGCAGACATCTGGGTTATTATCGCCCAGGAATCCTCCAAGCTCGCGCTTCTCAAGATCTCCAGATGTAGTGACAAGAAAGATAACGCTTTGGCCGATTGGGTCAGTGGGCTCTGAAACAGTTGAAGTTGGGATATTGACAGTCGCTGATGAGCTATCAGAGATAGCTTGAGTCACTACTGTGGGATCTGCCAATCGGCTTTCCGAGACTGTCGTGATTGTTGTCGAAATTGTTGACAGGCTTTCGAGGGTCGTTGGAAAGCTGTCACTCTCAGAGAGTGGTGTTGAGAAGCTCAGGCCAGTATCTGAAGAGTTAAGAGTAGACTCCAAAGATGGAACTGGGCTGGCAGTTCCAATAGGCACCGGAGCAAGATAGGTTGATAGGTAGGTAAAGCACCATGATCCTGATATTAACTCCATATCCTGAACGGCGATACCAGTGCTGATGAAGCTACCAATTGCCACTAAGGCAGAGATTTGGTGCTTCATTTTCTTTTGCTTGAGGGGAAAGAGCTCATGAATTAAGAGTATTGTATTTAAAGAATCAAGAAAGTGTGTGTCATGTTTAAACATGCCCATGAGGTTGGAGGTAAGAAATATAAGATATCCATGCCTTTAAGTTACGTTACAAGGAAGCAGGTGGTGGCTTACAAGCTTTGCAAAGGGGTGTTTAGTGGCTAAGGTCTCGACCACAGCCCTATCGCTCGAGGCGAGCTGTACTCTGAGACAAATTCCACATCAAAGCGTTAACCTTTCTCCCTTTTTCTTCCAGGAGACCCTTACCATTTTCTAGATGTCTCACGGTAAGTATATGTTATTCAGGTTACCAAAGCAATAACTGAGTTTCAGAGGCGGCAGATAGACAAAGTGGTTTTATATAGAAACAACCCTAGCGGTCTTATCGGACTAGAATGAAATCTTCGGCATGGGATCTCGTTGTGCTCCAGAAACCATGTGGGATACTCGCCTTCACTAAAAACAACGTATCCATTGAGCTAGTCACGAGCTGTAAGCTGCATTTAACAAAAAACGTACACAATGTCCATAGATTTTGTACCAAACCAATTGTGTAGATGAAGAGTCAACTAGTTATCAACGAGGCAGGTATGTGTATCAGGATAAATACAATTGTAAATTCTTTGTACGCAACCCGAAGCACAATATCTGTGTGAAGTTTGTCAGGAATATAGTTAGTTAGTAGAATATCCCTAAGTGACCCCTCTCTTGACAGGTTTTACCATAGCTCATGGCCAGCAGGAAGGGCTGATTTATATAATCGGCGACACAACTGACTTAATCTGCAAGGAGAGAAATGATAATCACAAATCCTCTAGAACGTTTCTTATGTACTATTAAGAAGCAATCCCAGAACGTAGAAGCATGTAGTCTTTGTAGGAAATCAGCCTACTTGAATATGTTCGCATGAAGCAATGGCTTTTAGACAGCTCGGGTTTGATGCACGCATCCTGCATTATGTCACTGAAGCTGCCGTTAACCACCATGTTATAAGTACTGGCCTTTGAAAGCCAACACTCTGATGAAGGGATAAGGTGCTAGAGTCAATGAGAAAATGAGGTTGTAGGTCCATCTTGACAGGATGCGCTAAGGCAAGCTTCGGATTGAATAGATATTCAGATTCTAAGAATTGTTTCATAAAAGCTACATTGACGGCATCTACCTCATAGAGTACAACTCACCTTACAATAATATCACCAAGAGATGTTGCCTGCAGTTATCTTCATCTCCTTACAATGCGTATCCTCATGCCAGACCCTCATAGAACTCGGCAGCATTGTTCCAAGCCACAATACACCCCAATTCCTCTTTAGCAGGCTAAATAATCAAGCCTTGAATTGTCTTCATGCTGGATTGGATGAATCGGAAAGCCATGTACCGAAATTTCAGTCCTTGCATTCCCCTCCAAGAACAATCACCCCATGTGACAGCCGTTCACTTCACCTGTAAGGTGGGGTCGCGTCTATCCCTCGCAAGGATCAAGTTATAACCGTGGCTTATAGATAGGGGCATGACTCAATGATTATCCTATTTGCCACGTATGTTTTAACCCTCATTGTCGTGATTGGACCGGTCCAGTGTCTCCGGGCGCCACGATCTATATGACCCCTTTTTGTATCACACCTGATAAAGACGTTTCTCATCGTCCGTGAAACCTATAACTCTATTTCATTCTTGAGATTTAGGCATATTCTGTGGCTGGCTGAGGGATTCATTGGTACTAATGGGTTGAAGCTTCTTACGAAATGTTAATACTGCATGAGAAGAAGCTAGACATTGAGGTTCGCCCTGTTATCAGAGGAATTCCAGCTTGCCATATGGCTGGCTGGAGGACCTTCTGAGCACTAGGATAATTTAAGTTATGTGAACTGCTGAGTAAATGTGTTGTTTTACTAACTTAAACCAAGAGTTAATCTTCTAGCTCAAGGTACTAGCACCCTAAATGTATTCCGAATCGTACGGGATGCTTGGTCACCAGCCTGCGGAGGGTTGGAAAGTTCACCTTAGAATACGCACATATAACCATCGCAATTATGTTAGAATAGCAATGAAAGAATTAAACAATCGCTATAATGCCGTCCATCCGAAACATTCTACTACAGCGATATTCTCATTGTCTGTGCCCCCACGCACAATCCAGTAACCATTGTGCACAGTTGCATCGTCGATTTTCCCCCATGGAGACGGTGATCTATTTCTCGGCGCCATATCATATTGGCCATTGAGATAGCGCCAAAACTTGCAAGCGAACATGTCACATAACCTTCCACCCTGTGATATAAGTTGACACACGTCCATGTACAGTTGTCCGAAGGCAGAGTTCGTTACAGAGCCAGTGAAAAGACTCTGCAGGTAGTTGTTGTGACGGACGAGAAATTTGTCCAGAGTTTTGAACATTTCGTCGAGATGGACAGATGCCGTAATAGTATAGTTCAGCTTGAGAGTCAAATGCAAGCGGTTGGGATGAGGAATGGTTGAGTCTAGAGTGGAAAGGATCTTCTCTAACTCGTCTTAGCCTGGAATCATTTTACCCAAGTGCTGGCGTATGTTGATAGACCATACCACTTCAAGGGAGGACATGCCGATAGCCTTTAAGGTAGAATAAGTGTTGATAGATTGGTAAAAGGAGGCTTTCTGAAGAGATGAACAGTGTTGGTAATATACAGCACCTCGACACCTTCAATGTGGTTGATCAAAGATTAATGAGCATCCACTAGAACAACTTATCGACACGTTAGGAGCCATCCCATAGCGCCGATCCAACACGCCTGGGGGTTTCACCCTTTTTGGTCCATATTGGGCAGTGGAGTGCTTCACCCGAACAGCAAGTATCATTGCCGGGCTCATCGAGTCCGAGTTCTCTAGAGTTGTAGAAGCCACAGTGGCCTGGTAGAACGCGATGACATGTGCAAATTCTCCGTTGCCAGACTTTTGGCTGATTCCAATCTGCTCTTACAATGTCGTGCGTCTGAGGCATGCGGCGACAGTTAGACATACGAGCCGCTTTTTCAGGGTTTCCTGGTTTTAGTGGGTAGTCCAGGACGAGGTCCATGTGGATTGTACAATTACCAAACGCAATAATTAGAATCTTTCGTCGGATTTCAGGTGACAGCTTCTCAAAAGGCGGAAGAGGTTCCTGCTGGTGTAGTAACATCTTCTACAGAAACCGATGGCGTTAATGTGTGCGGACGCGGTTTGGAGAGGTTAGGGAGGCAGGGAATGTCGTTGCCTTTGATCAAGCTTTGTTGCTTGAGACTTTTGACTTGAATCCATGCTTTAATGCGTCGCTTCATAGTGATGGCATTGTGAAGAAACAGAGTGATAGTGGTTGCTGTGAAAAGAAGAGGAGGTGGTAGAGGTTGCATTGAGTGCCAGTAGTCATATAAACAATCAGTTATATATAAATTAGATTAGACAGTGTCGGTAAGCTAGATTCCGTGGGTATTGTGACCGTGCTGTGTTGGTGTTGGGCATTGTGCTGACAATGCTCGATAGATGATACCTCACATGAGTCAAAATACATTCAATTTAAATAAAGCCTAGTGATCGAATTGCTGCTCCAGAAGATATGGATCATCTGAAGATGTTTCACAGAAACATACTCACACATTCTTAAGAATCATTAGCCTTAGCACACCCATCCACCATCAACATTATAAACTGCTCCGGTAACAAATGATGCCTCATCACTAAGTAAAAAGGCAATGACGCGAGCAACTTCAATTGGCTCAGCTCTTCTCTTCTGTGCCGTCACTGAGAGAGTACGCTTGACGTGCTCAGCGTCCTCATGCTGATTCATTGCAGTACTGACGGAACCTAAACAGAGTGAGATAATATCAGTGTATTAGAGACTAAGACTTACCTGGGGACACACAATTGACTCGTATATGTTGATTCTCCTTGGCGGCTGTTCTTGATAGACCAATGACTGCAGCTTTACTTGCACAGTAAGCAACGTGGCCAGGTGCACCAAATTGTCCGAATACACTCGCGGCCGAAACCTATAAGACACTCAGTGACTTCTCGTGATTATGATCTGTTGAACATACAATACTAGCCCCCGCAGACATTGCTTTCAGCTCTGCCCTTGTGCAGTTGAAAACTCCTCGTGTGTTGACTGCAAATATCCTATCCCATACTTGATCGCTATATTCGGTGACTGATGCTGGCTCTGCGATGATACCGGCCATGTTGACAGCGCCGTCTAGCTTACCTAAGCGTTGTACTGTTTGTTCGATCCAAGAATCCACTGATGCGCTCTTGCTAACGTCGACAACTTGGTAAATATGTTTGTCGCCAGACAGGGAACTCTTTGTGATTTTCAGAGCCTCTTCATTAATGTCCGCAAGAGAGATGATAGCACCTCTTGAAGCCAGGAGTTGTGCAGTAGCTAAGCCCATTCCGGACGCAGCACCGGTCACCGCAATCTGACATGTTAGCTATTATGAACCAGGATGCCAAATGGTGTCAACTTACAACTTTGCCCTCGAATGATGTCATGTTTAGGGTAAAAGCAGTACTTAAGAAATCTGAAGAGTGTATGCAGGTGTTGCCAGACGTATGGTACAAGTCCAGGTGGATTCATCGAGTCTCGGAATATATACCCAACCAGATCTATTAGTGTATCCGCTAACGACCTTTCTGGTATTTGTATGTAGCAAGTTGTTCTGAAAGTGGAAAGCAAGCCCAGGATATGCATTACTGCCAGTGTAGCGCGTTAGTCAATAGTCCGGAGGCTACTTCGACACCCGAGATCCGAACTTCTACGTATGAATCGTACTTCATAAAATGGCACTAGCTTAGAGCGATGATATGAGTCTTGATTCCAATACTTCTGCTTGATTATACTATAAGCAGTTGATTAACACAGTTTCTTTCTTTCCAACTACGCTCTATGCGTTCCTTGGTCTCTGTAAAAATCCGCAATCCACTACGCCCAGCAGAATCGTCGAACCACTTAGTAAACGCTGCTCGAACTTCAAAGTCATCCGTCTCGCATGCAGCAACAAACGCAGGCCAAATCAAACGCAGAGACCCATACCCCATCCCTGCATCAGAGGCGTCAAACTCGATTAGACGGTCACGCACAGCAAGCACATGCCGTTGTAGCATGCTAGAGTCTAGATCGTAAATCCTACGATAAAAGTACACGGCAAGTGCGTTTTGCATCGTGTCAGCTAAGCTCTTTAGAAGCTGGGTGTGTTGTTCGTCTTCGGCATCGAGAGGTGTGTCCACCATCCAGATGGATTGCCCAAGAATATGCAGTTGCTTGATCCAGCGCTCAACAACTTTGGCTCGGCCTAGAAATTCTTTCAAGGCGGTTGTGGAGCTGACGGATTGATTATGACCATGTTCTTTTTCTCGCCCAAGACGAATGACCAAGGAAAGCATAAAGAGGTGAAGTTCTGGCACTCCGAATATCTCTGGATAGAGAGTGGCGGACCAGATTCCTGGATGTTGTAGATGGAGATCATTTTCTCCTTCTTCTTGTCCCTTGGCCCTGAGCATCTCTCGATCCAAGTCACTCCACTTGGTGAGTCGGAAAGAAAGACTGTCTTGGCTATACGCGCTGGCGCCACTTGCCTCTATAGCCTCGCGGACCCGATTGCGATGATCCAGGTTCAGCGTGCTCTCCATAAAGGTACTTTCGTGTGACAGCCGTTCAAAGGCATAGCAGTGATGCAGCAGTCGAACCTTGCGGGACTTCGTTCGATTCAATCCCCTCAGCCGGATGAACTTTTCAGTTTCTATGAAATAGTACTCGGCTTCATCTCGATCTCCAGAGAGAAGAGAAACTTGCACCATTGTCAAGAGGGCCATGAGGATTGACTTGTACTTGGCCGTCTTGGGAATGTCATATGCTGTTTTGAGCATCATGCGTACATGTAATTGAGCTTGTTGATAGTAGGTTTTCCCTTGGGTTATCCACATGGCAGAATGTTGGATTCCTCCCAGGCTAAAGGCACTAATAGATAGTGTTCCATAAAACGCGCATAGGCTTGCGTGGTCCATTTGTTCTCCAAGAGTGAGGGCCGCTAAACAGCTCTTGACATGTGGAAGAAAGAGAACATGCCAAGGTGTTTTGCTATGACGATAGGGTGTCAAGCCTCGAAGGACAGTTGTAGCATAATGTTTTACTAGCAAGACAGCGTCAGGCGGGACGTCGTTGCCAACTAGGCACGGAATTGAGCTGAGAATGTCTGGTGCATGTGATAACAACAGTCTAGGTGACTGAAGACGTATTATTGAGGATTGTGGAAGGGGAAAAGAGGGTGTCTGGGCTGGGTTAGATCCATCATCGCGAGGTATTACTGAGTCGATACTCATCGAGTCCCACCACTCAGGTACATTGAAGTGTGTAGGATCTAACCAGTCACCCATTGGAACACCGTCAAGCACTTTTAACCAGTCTGCTTCTGACACGACCGTTTGACTCACGACGGGCGTAGCTCCGTATGTATGATGGCTTTCTTGTTGTGATGTCTCGGGTACGAGGGCCGTCAATTCGATAGATGGTGACGCAACTTCCAAGTTGCCATCAATTTCCGGCAGTATCAAATCTTGGGCGTCTTCTATGGCATCAATATGTAGATGCTCTGTGTCGTCTTCGATCAATTCTTCCAACCTGTGCTCAGAATTTGGATTCAACTGTTGAATGATCCTAAAAGCTCCAAATGGACCTCGTGACAGGTGAATTTCGGTCGATGTCTTGTCGCACTCGTCGTCAATTTGGGAAATGTGCCAACTGGCTAATGTTGGAGGAATATCTTGAAGAATCTGCTCGCTCATGCGTCGGCGCTCTCGGTCTGTAAGTAAAGGTCGACGGAAGCGGGTAATGCCCGTTGAAGGATCATCGAAGTCGAAAATGAGGTCTTTAGAGTAGCCGCCACATTCTACCCCTAGTAACCTGCACATTGAGCATTCTGGACGACCTTCATCGCACTTGACACGACGACTGCGACACTTGGAATAATTAGCCAAAGAGATCAGGTAATTTGGAGGAACTCACAGTCACGCATCCACCAAAAGATCGACTCCGTCGACCTCGCGCGCGGTTAGACCGATTGGTTGCACTTCCTGTGCCCTTAGATTTCATGATGAAGAGAAATTCTTTTCTCGAGAATACTTTCTTCTTGGGAGAACGCCTTATTTTGATTGATTCAAGAATCTAGAAACCAGAGGTGATGGAAGTCTAACTCAGTACAGATCCATCCCCGCTCGGGTATTGGGGTTGGTGTCTCTAAAGTTAGCCTATTGGGGAAACTTTCCTATCTGAGATGGTGGAACAAGTCGGGGTCAATCACCGTTAATATTCACTGTCATCATTGTGAGGCAAGGAATTTGCTACATGCAATACTTGAACGATATGATCACGAGGGTAAAACTCAACAGCAACGCATTGTTGGCAAGATTCTTTGATAGCTCGATCAATGAAACACGTTCGTGATTACTTCTCGAGCGGGTTATTGATAGTAAATGACAGTATACCATTGCAGATTAACAGCCAGGAACTTTGTCTTAGATTAATCGTCTTCATTCCATCTCTAATAAACACTCGCATCCGAGTCTTCTGTTGCGTCTACAGTATGATGTGATCGCTGAAAGACTTGTCTAAAATAGATACAATTAGGGTTAGCTATTTGGAATTGGGCTGCGAGACTGCCACTCTGTGTGGCTTTGTAGGATAGGCAAGTTTTATCTGGTGGCAAAATATTCCCGCGTTTCCCCATCAGTAATGCATGTGATGGGATAGTCGAATTCTATCATGCTTGGTGAAGCTAATTTGCCTAACACTGTGGACGCGCTACTCAACCCACTCTTCCAGCTCTATCATAATCTTTGGATCGGGTATATAGAATCCATCTTCCATGGTCTATCACTTTCAACAATCTGTGCAAGTCTACTCCGTCTTCAATATCACTGCCTTCACTCTAGCAACCATGGGCTCTCTTCCTCAACCCACCAACACCTTCGATGTCCTCATTCTTGGCTCGGGCCTTTCCGGACTTTGCTCTCTCTATCATCTCAGGGACCGCTTCCCCGACTGGCGTATCAAGGTCCTTGATGCAGCTCCCGATGTTGGAGGCACATGGTACTGGAACTCATACCCTGGTTGCCGGTTTGACTCAGAGTCGCTTTCCTACTGCTATTCTTTCGATAAGGATCTTCTCGACGAATGGCACTGGAAGGAGGCATTCTCTCCACAACCGGAGACTCACAAGTACATTACGTATTTCGCCAAAAAGCACAATCTCTACAAGGACATTCAATTCAACACCACCATCAAAAAGGCTGTATGGAATGAGTCAGATCACACATGGACTTTTGAGGATGAGGCAGGGAATAAGTACGTCGCAACATTCTTCATCAGCGGTTTGGGCTTTCTATCTGCACCGACTCTGCCTGCTATCGATGGCATTGAAGATTTCAGCGGAAAGCTATTTCACACATCTCGCTGGCCCAAAGATCTTGTGCTCAGCCGGGACTTTGCTGGCAAGAAAATCGGAGTTATTGGTACTGGAGCCACTGGTATCCAGACCATTACAGCCGTCTCCAAAGAGCCGAGCATTGAATCTCTGAGTGTTTTCCAGCGTACTGCAAACTGGTCTGCACCTCTTCGCAATTCGGACATCTCGCTTGAGGACATGGCCAAGCATAAAAAGAACTACGACAAAGTCTTCCAAATCTGTGCTGAGAGCACGTCTGGTTTTATGCACAAAGCAGATCCTCGAAAGTCAACAGAGGTGACGGAGAAAGAGCGTCTTGAGCTATGGGAGAAGCTGTATAACGAGCCTGGTTTTGGCAAGTGGTTGGGTGTCTTTTCTGACACTTATACCGATCGGTACGCCAACAGTCTCTATTCCAACTTCATGGCGGATAAGATCAGACAACGCGTGAATGATCCTACTGTGGCAGAAAGCCTGATCCCCAAGAATCATGGATTTGGAACTCGTCGAGTCCCTCTTGAGAGTGGCTACTTCGAGGTCTACAACAAGCCAAATGTTCATCTTGTTGATTTGCAAAAGTCGCCTATTGATCGTGTGATGCCCTCTGGAATTCTGACTTCTGACGGCAAAGAGCACAAGCTTGATATCTTGATCTGCGCGACTGGCTTCAACGCTATTACTGGCGCATTCAGTGCTATTGAATGGCAAGGAAAAGACAGCCGGCCATTGATTGCCACCAGCGATAGCCCCAAGGGTGGCAGGGCCGTCTGGGTCGACCACAGGCCAAAGACTTTCCTCGGAGTCACTGTGCCCTCGATGCCCAACATGTTTATGGTTCTCGGTCCGCACCAGCCTTTTGGCAATGCCACTCGCAATATTGAGTACGTTGTGCAGTTTATTTCAGATCTACTACAGCATTGTAAGGACAATGGCTACAGCTCCGTTGAGCCTACTCCGAATGCTGTTGACCAGTGGACCGACCATGTGATCCAGTGCAGTGAGAGTCAGACATTGATGAATGAGGTAGACAGTTGGATGACCGGCGTCAACAAGAACGTCAAGGGCAAGACTGTGCGCAATGTGGCGCGATATAGCGGAAGTACTATTGAATACCGCCGGCGATGTAATGAGGTCAAGGAACATGACTACAAGGGGCTTTCATTTGCATAGATATTGAGTTGTTGAAGTAATTCATGGGTTTTTTTTTTTTCGTATTCGACAAGTTCTTATTCAGTACTTTCTTTAGATAACTTTTGTATATTCAAGGTGACATGTATAGAGCGAGCCTTTCGCCGCCAGCTTCTGAAGACTTTTCATTGAGAACAAGCTCATACTAAGACCGGTAATTGGTCATTTTACTATGGAACATGTGTCAGCAGCTATATAAATTCAGGAACCTAAAGCCGACAGGCAGTCAAGTTCATTGGACAATATAATATCTCGATAGACCTTCACCTCACTCCACCTTGAGTTTAGTATATTTGGACTGTGTGTTGGCATTATTAGCTTGCTACTCATACGTCAATCTCAACCTGGAACGAATACACTACGTTAGTGTATAGCCAGCATTTCTTTTAGGAAAGTTATATCTCGGGAGTGGGACCTGTCTAATGCTGAGTTGTGGCTGAGTGGGCAAGCCTTGCCGAGCTAGCTTGGAGCGTGTGTGCTAAAGTTTCCAGATTTGTGATAGGCTGAGAGCGCAGACATAATATGCATCAATATAAGAGTAAGCCTTGGAGGAGAGACATCTATCGACATCTATCATCAACCAACATCATTCCCCAGAGGCAAGCTTACGCTACACAAACAAAGACTCATTAATAACTTACTCCTACTCTCCCCTTATCGACATGGATGTCCCTGGCTTCGCTCTAATCACAGGAGGCGGCTCTGGCATTGGCCGCGCATGTGCCAAAGCATTTGCAAGGGAAGGGTCTGCCGGAATAGCACTTATAGACCTTAACGAGGCCGCGTTGGAAGCTGTGAAGGCCGAGATTGAAAGCGAGCAACAGTCACATAACAAAGCTTGCCGCATCATGATATACCCAGCAGACGTCATAAACGAGGCTCGCATCAATCAAATTGTGGAGGACGTGGCACAGAAGTTTGGCCGGATCGACTATGCCGTCAACGCAGCTGGTATTGCTATGAAGCATCAAGGCGGAGTGGCTTTTGCTCATACTTCGGACTGGAACCGTGTCGTCAGCATCAACTTGACTGGGACATTCTTTGTTCTGAGAGCTGCCGCAAAGATCATGCTCAAACAAGACCCGATTCGTTCCTCAATCAATGGAAGGGCATTGCAGCGCGGATCTATTGTCAACTTTTCTTCGATTCAGGGTGTTGTTGGCATCCCGTTGTCCACGTCGTATACTGCCGCCAAGCATGCCGTCATTGGTCTCACTCGTTCGGCCTCGGAAGATTATGCCAGGGAAGGACTACGCATCAATGCGATCTGTCCTGGCTATACAGAGACTCCCATGACAACCAAGAATCCTGAAGTATTGAAGGCGATGCAAGAGAGGATCACAACAGCTGTTCCTATGCAGAGAATTGGCGCCCCAGAAGAGATTGCTGATGGTGTTCTGTATCTGGCTGGAGGGAGAAGCTCCTTTGTTACTGGCTCCGCATTGGTGGTTGACGGCGGATATACCCAGAGGTAAAATCAACAAAGCCAGTCGAGGTCCGATGCCTGCTAGGCTAATTTAGATAATAGTAGTATACTTAAGAGGTATTAATTATTAAACAACTAGCAGCCGCTACTCATATTAATGTTTCTTGGGGACTAGATGGAAAGTGTCTATCCTTGATGCCGGTTAGTTTATAACCGCATCCGAGTCTGAGATGTGCGGACTCCTGTCCATCAATGACACATGTTGAGAGTAGCCAAATTGAACCCCGCTCAGTGGGAGAACGCAGGTGCTCTACTTGTTTACAGCCCATCGTATTCTCGCATACTGACCTAGAGGTTATCCAACCCTTAGAGTCTTCTTTCTTCAGCTATAGCAATGTCCTCACATCCGAATGTCTCGCCCCATCAACTCCCACAGGGCTCTTCAGTCATATACGGCACTTCCTCATTCTTCATAAGAGGCCCGCATACATCCATCTTCCCCACTCCATCTGAAGTCCTAGCTAGGGGTGGTATTGAACAGGCAACGACTGAGGGCCTCAGGATGCGTCGACCAGTCATATTCAAGGATCTTGGCCTTCTTGTCAAGTATGGCGAGGCTCCTGAAGTGACTATCGCTGAAGGGTAGTGTCCCTGGGATATCTGATGCTTTTTGCCTCAAGTCCCTGTGCCTGAGATATACGGCTGAACCCAGGTAGAGGACCGTACATTCCTATACATGGAACTCACCGATGGGTCATGCTAAATAACCGCTGGGACACCTCGACTCCTATGAAGAAGTCAGATGTTTGTGAGCAACTAAAGACGACTGACAACGAGATTCATCAATTACGTCAAGGGCTTGGTGATCAGCTCATCGGTAAGTGCCACGCCCTATTGTTACTATCACGTTGAGATTTAACCGCCCATCAGGTAACATCAACCGCGGACCACTCGGGAATAAAGTCTTCACTTGCACAAATCTCCCCTCGGCCGGTCCGTTCTCTTCAGTAACTGGATTTCATGATTGGTTGTCAGAAATGGTCAAACGACCGGCCAAGGTGCATCAGCCAGGTGTTGACCTCGCTGATATTCTAGACCCATATAGAGAGATGGTACCGGATGATTCCGTCATCACCTTCACCCAGGCGGATCTCAACCCTGTCAATCATGGTGTCCAAAGAGTCCCCTTGCCGTATCATGGCGATCATTGATTGGGAGCAATCCGGTTGGTACCCAGACTATTGGGAGTTTTGCAAGGCCGAATACACGACAGAACTGCATTCGGAGTGGCAAACTGAATATTTCCCAAAGTTTTTAGACGAGCCGGCTTGTGCGGAGGTATTTCATTCATATGTCAATGCATTCGGACCCGTATAGTTCCAAGTACGTCTAGTTCGCGGACTTGTCAATCTCAGCAATGGTTTCAAGAACCTTTTATCATTCTTCTCACATAGGCTCTTATTCTCCCTTCTCAGCAGCGGTTTCTTATGGCTATTCTACCCAAAGCGTTACTGCATCGCGAGGTTTACTGCTTAAGATTATTTCTATTCCTCTCATATACAGCATATGGCTTGTGTACATTGTCTTTTTATATCTTGGTAATATCTCAATTCTCGCCAAGGTGTCTCTTGAACCACGCCACTGCTTGAGTGAAAGCCTGTTCCTTTGCAAATAATTGCCTCTTGTCATTCAGATCACCCCTAACAGCAAAGCCATGATGAACTCCAGAGAACAGGTTGATCTGGTAATCCTGTTTTGACTTGGATAGAATTTCTTCACTCTCATGGCGTTTATCCACGGTGAAGATGTCATCAAGTTCAGCGGCAGCAATGGACAACGGTCCAGTAATCGAAGCCAACTCTTCTGACTCTACGAAAGAAGGATGAGCAATGAACCCAACTTGAATGCCACTCTTGTAGTGACGAATTAGATGCTGTAGCTTAGTTAGCGGACGGAATGTGGTTGCCAATAGTGAGACAACAAACCTTGGCCCCTAGACAATATCCTACTGCGGCAATCTGAGTGATGCCGATATCCTTTAGATAGTTTATTCCCGCAACCACTATAGGATCAATGGCTTCTGGAGTATGGGGATTGTGTCCGTCAGAGCCTGAGCCCAGCCATTTCATAATGTCAAAGCCGTCTGGCATCTGCAATGGTGCTGGATCGCCATTGAAGGTATCAGCGACAAGACAAACATAACCTTGTGCAGCAAAAGCATCTGCCATAAGCTTGCTATTTTGCCAGATTCCATAGATATCTGGAAGGTAAAGAACGGCTTGTTTGGGTTCCTTGGAGGAAGGCTTGGCTAGATAGGCGTCGGTCTTGCCATTGATTTGAATAAGAGTACCTTGAGGGTTGCCCCTGAGTGAATGAGTGGGTTGTTCTTCATTTACAATTCTCCAGACGAAAGACTTACTCGTGAAGATTGCCAACAGTGCAACAGGCCGCGGGTGGATGGGAAGCCATGGTTGATGTGGATAGAGCTGATAAAGTCGAGTGTTGAGTTGTCTTGAATAAGGCCTATGTTTTGATAAGAAATGCTCAAGGCTGCATAAATACAATTAAGCCTAGTACAGTAACTCCCGAGCTCAGCAACTGATTAGACTTTGATAGTTCAGCACGGTCATATACTGACCGGAAATGCCGAGATCCGTTCCGAACGGCGGAATATGGGTCCAGATCCACTTTCCGGGGTCCAGCAATACTGTAAAGGGATAATAAGTAAAGAGACGATAGTGGGTGAAAGATTATAGCATCTATAATAGCCACTGCCCTTGAATTGCGGAACCATCATATCTACACTTATACACCAATCATCCTAACTGCTTACTTTATCTTATACCCAACTCAGTATGGCAACCGACACTTTGCAAGATGTGCGCCCCATGTTTGAGCTCCGTGGGCGAAACTACATTGTCACTGGCGGAGCTCAAGGTATTGGTTTCGCATGCACACGTGCCATTTGCGAGATGGGAGGCAACGTTGCCGTGCTAGATATTCAGAAACAGCCCGTTGAAGAGTTCAAGACATTGAGCGAGAAATTCTCCGCAAAAACAATTTACATCCAGACCGATGTCACTTCTGAGCAGAGCATCAACGCTGCGTTTGACAAGGCCTTAGAAGAATTGGGCACCATCGATGGTCTTGTTCCAGCTGCCGGTATCGCTATTGATAAGCCGTTTTTGGATCAGACATGGGACGAGTTTACACGCATTCAAGATATAAATGTAAGTGATTATTTTCGTTATAGGGTAGGTTGTTAACAGAGAGTAGGTCCGGGGAACTTTCTTTATCGCTCAGCTTGCAGCTCGACAGATGGTTAAGCAGGGCACCGGAGGCAGCATGGTCTTGTTAGCCTCTCAATCAGCTCACATAGGCCTACCCGGCTACCGAATGGCAGCATACAACGCCTCAAAGGGCGGCATCTTGATGCTTTCCAAGGCCTTGGCCGTCGAGTTGGCGCCACAGAATATTCGAGTCAACACGATATCACCTGGCTTTGTAGACTCTGAGATGACGAGAAATGTTCGTGTGCACAAGAGCAAGCGTGAAGGAGAGCAAATGTGGGTTGCACCGCCTAATCAGCGATTGAGTACCCAGAACGATCTCACAGGAGCTGTTATTTACCTGTTGAGTGATGCCGCTCGACATACTACGGCTGCTGATATTCCCATCACTGGTGGACTTCATGCTGGTCAAATAAATGGGCTGATTAGTTATGACAACTAAGTAGTTGAATGCATATAGCGTTGATATCAATGCAGGGAAATTGTATCACGATTTATTGGACTGTTTCACCCTAGAAGCTCTTGTTGCCGGCGACCGGGGATAAAGCTCAACGTCATACCGTCCACGTCTCTAGTAGGCTGCCTATTATAACTACAATATTATTAATGTGACTTACGAACCTTGTTCCTTCAATGATTCAAGTTTGATAAGATTGTTGAGTCAGTTAGTGGCGGCCCGTAGATCGGATAACGCACCCGGAAAGCGGGTAAAGCACCCACACTCCGGTCCGTGGGGACCTCATCCGCCCAAGGATAAGCTTTTCGGCTAAGGAATGACCTCTTTTTTGATATCGCAATTCAACGCTAACTATTGCTAAAAGATACTCTCTGAAAACACGTGATTTACATCGCCAATTGGCCATTGCAGGCGCAGCGAGTCTTCCCAGCTTATTTGCATATCTGTGTCCGAAATAACAGTCCCAGCTAACCCGAAACCTCCTGGTACAGGTGGATTTAGAAAAGGCGGCGAGTACTCAGAATAAGGCTGGAATCCTTCGGTGACGGGTTGTGCCAGACTTGCCCTCCGGACGGATTCTGTGACATTGTCTAGCCCTTCATGACTTCCAGGGCTCGCTGCATTGAGGATGCCCAAGCTCAGGAGATTCCATCTCATCTCTGTTAACCTCTTGGCCAGTCTTCGCGCAGATCGTGAACGGTTAGTATACTTTGTTGTCAAAGCAACTGCCATGCTGAAGCTGCCTCCCAGAGATTCAATAAGGTCTGGAGTTAGACTCGGTAGCATGGTGGCTCTGTTTTGCTTGATAAATGCTATCAACAAAAAAGCAAGTCCAGATGTACAAGCTAGTATGTGTTGATAGTATGGGTGCTGTTTGCGATATATATCCGTCGTCGTGTCGAGTGTATGAAGGACATTGATAATGTCGTACACGCGATCCGTAGCGGGCCTGACGTGCTTCTTGGTTATTTCAATATCTAGCTCCGAAAAGAAGAATGGTTTGAGGAGTTGACTGCGAACGGATTCAGCTCGAAGGTTCAACAGTATTGCCCATGTAGGCGGCCTGGTCGATGGCTCCGTATGCCACGTCTGGCATTGAGCCACAGAGTAGTCTCCGACTGCTTTCTTTCTCCACTGCTCGATCTGGAAGTTCATCAACTCGAACGAGTTTTCGTCGTTGTAACCTTCCCCTTTAGCCGCATTAGAGATTGGTTCACTGAAACGGTCGCTGATAAGTATGAATGAGAGCATGGCCTTGAGATATGGATTCTCGACCTATTTCGTGTAAGTTTCCAAGACGTTCAGATAAGGGTCTGTCGACTTACAGAAGAGGTTGAAATCGAACTGAAACTCGTCTCGTGAAAGTGTGTCGGTAGGCCAGTCGCATAACTCCACTGTCTGTCAAGAATCACAATGCTACTAATCAAAGTACAAGCTTCTGTACGCTGAGGTCCTGTGTTCAATGTGTGTTTGAAGACTTCGGAGTTGTGTAATCCAAGTTCCATCAACATACGGCCAGCGATTCCACACATTCGCCAAGCTGAGCGCGGCATCTCTTGGAAGAAGTCGTACCATCCCTATTACATTTGGTAAGTCAAGCTCTCATCAACAGATAGCCACATATCATACCTTCAGTAATATTATTGTGGCATGCTTGATGCTGTTTGCAGGCGCGGCGAGTTTCGCATTCACGGCGTCTTGGAAGCTGTCCCGCAAAAGGTGCTCAGTATTGCTATTGCCTGGCTTTGAATCAGCGCGAAGGGCAATTGCCAAGCAAAGATTGAGTATCAGCAGCAACTCGTAAGAAGCAGCTCCTGTGCTTGCTGCCAAGACATCCCAGACACCAGCACCTGCATCCGCGTACCAGGACCGGGTTTGTATAATGAGAGCATCAATGTCAACAACCGGATGAAGGTCGCCAACGACCTGTTGGTAGATGTACAGAAGCTGTATAGCTTCTTGCAAGCCTATGACAGATCGAAAGGTCAAGAGCATTGCTGGATCGCCTTTGTCTATTGTTCGAGGTGAGACGGAGAATTGTGAATTTGGAGCATCATTGATGTCGGCTTCATCTGAAGCGTCGTCCTCGTGGATGCTAGCAAGTTGTAGTTGGCGCTGTTGCAATGGTGGACCGGGGCAACTGTTACGCCGCAGTTTCAATTGGCCAACATTCAGGGCGTAATCTGGACACGTTGGTCCATAGAAGCTCTGTGATGCCGCCGTTCGACAGGATTTGGGGCTTGTACTGAGACCATCATGATCTGTTTCGGTATAGTTGATGACAGGTATTGGCATCCGGGGTCGAACAGACTCGATGGGGGTAACTGGTGATGGCAGATCTCTCTGTCCCTGGTTGGATGATTGGAACTGCGACGCCAGATCATTCAGCTGGTTCTGGAGACTTGACAGCATGTCCACGATGGCTGCTTGGTTGGTCCCACATGGTTCTGAAGGCTTGTTCTGCCCACATTCGTGTCTTTCATTGGAAGAGACTGGATCGGTAATGGCGGGCGCTGTTGTCGCCATGGGCTGCCAATCCTCGGTTTCCAAGCTGGTGCTGTAGCTGCAGCTCTGGCTACGACTTAAACAATGTCTGCAAGGCTGTCGCCCATCACATTTCCCCTTGCGACGCCGACAGGCATCACACGCGCGCAGTGCATATGGTGTTCTTCGCTTTCCCGTCTCTCCAGTTTGGCTTGACTTTTTAACGCCTCGCGATTCACGTGCTTGGGCCATGGAGGTCTGAAGATACTGTAGAAGAATATTCTGGTGATATTGTCCAATTGTGCGTCTGAGTGTTTGGAGAGAGGGTTGAAGTCGGTAGTTGACGTTGAATTGGAGAAAAGCGGATAATAGGGTCCAACAGGTATTTATCTTCATTGATCTGTCACTACCTTCGGCTTCTCCAGGGATCATGCGGGGTAAAGTGCACTAGACTGAGATCAACATGTCTAAAGTTGACTAGCAAGATACTTGTTATCTCCTCACGATTTGAGCTCAGAGATAAGTATTACCCCAGGAGCTTGGCTGAGCCAGAGACTAGGCGAATAGCTTGCTCCAGGGTCTTGAGACCCAATGGGATTGTGGGCTTTTGGGCTTTTGTCGAAACCTTATCAATGCTCCGACGTGTCGGAGGCTTACAGGACCGAGCGACGCAAGGGGTATGCAATGACTCGGCTACGAAGCCATTATACCCAGGATCAAATTACCATGTTTCCCATCAATATGTAGTTTTGTCGACAAATGCCATAAACTGGAAGGATGACTTTAACTAAATTACGCCTTACGAACCTGATAACTAAACATCTCATTTGAGGCCACCGAATTGCGATCTCTCATCTTTTGCGCTGTCTCAATCCCCGTCACTGGAACTCGATACTCAAACTTTACACCATCCTTTTGACCCTCAACAGGATAGGGGAAAGGAAGATACTGTGGTATCAAACCCAACTGAGCCAGTACAGTACCCTGATCCCATGCGATATGCTCGTGGTAAAGACGATCCCCACGGATATTTACCACTGCTGTGAACGGCACCTCCATCTTCCTAAAGGTAGGCGGAACACCGGGAAGTCTATTCATCTTAGTAATCGTCAATTGAGGAGAGTTCTGATATAGGTACTTACAGCCAGTCAATGGTTTTATTATGTGTAAACTTGTAGATAAATTCATCAACCACACGATCAATGCCGATCGTGCGGCTAATAAGTTCAAGCTCGGTATCTGTAGAGTTCTGGAAGATGAAGTTATCTCGATAAAAGTTGGTCAGTGACTTGCGACCAATGCCACCAGTAAGCTAAACTTGCATCAGTGTCTGTTCCTTCATGGTATAATTGTTTGTAGACAAATGTGGACTTACTGTAGGTACATGATTGACATATGGCTGATCTACCATAGTACTCATGGTATGCTCAACAGAACGATCCGCAAACTCGTAATACGTATGCTCATCCCAAATAGCCTCGAGGTCAAAGTACGGGCCACCGGTAAGTGGTTTCAAGAAGGTCAAATTCCTCGTGTGAGACAGTGACTCCACCCAATAGTCGAAGTCTTTGTCAAACGGCGTGGCCATACGATGCGACTTCGCACTGGAGTATGAGTATGTCGTCATGCCATCACGCCTCTCCAGTGCCGCTGTACGACCGGCTATATGACGGAGGATGGGAATATTGGCTTTCTCAAGAGTTTCTTCATCTATATCGTTTGCATAGATGACTCCGCCTACTAAGCTTGCATCCGTGTCAAGCGCACCAGCTACTTGATTCCATAGCTGGGGATCGTATGCTACCATGCAGAAATCAGCACAGTGGAAACGTTTAACTTCATGTAGTGCAACTTACCAATAAGTCCGATCTTACTATCTGGTTCAAGTTTGTCGCAGCTCTTCAACGCTTTCAAGGCATCTCCGAGGACCTCGCTGGCATCTCTCTTGAACGCCCTGGCCTGGATCTCTACCACTGCATAACCCTCTTCGGCCCACTTCAACAAGGCCGAAGGAACTCCTTCGATTATATCCAAGTGTTTTTCTGAGTCAGGGTGCAGGATGATGAGACCCGGGCCATGACCTAGTCTTGAAAGTGGAGGCAGAAGAATAATGCCCTCGCCAAATGACTGAGGTTTGGCCTGCGGAAGAGGAGCAGGAGGCTTAGAAATATCTGCGTACATGGTGAATATTGATTGGTGGACGGTGACTGAAACACTGAGGTCTAACGGCTGTTAACTTCAAGCAATATATAGAAATTAGATGAATAATAAGTAAACCCAGACTCGGCTAAGTAATCAACCCCAGATTATAGCACCTGGGGAACTTCCACTATCTCGGATCGGATCCCGGAGCTTGAGGGGCTTGCCCACAGATATTTGGTTTTACCGCTTTAGAGATAGCGTGTAGATTGCCTACCTTCGGAAGTTCCGATAGGAAGCTCCGTAGCTTACTATAGTCAGCTACCTGATACGCTACTAGCCTCGCTAGGTTCAATCGACATGAGATCGACAGGGTTCGGAACGCGAGATAGCGTATCTGACTCTCTGTTGACGATGCGTTAAAGTTTCCATAGACGATAGCATCACAAGATAACCAGTTTAGGCAATTGATACGTGGGGTCGGAACGGGAATCATCAGGTTTACGGAACTTGTAATCTGGGGTAATGACAAGCCTTATCGGCTCTCCTGTGATAGGTGTAACTGGCCTGGCTGTTGTATTGCGTGGCACACGCGAACACGAGCCTCACTGTTCCGAACTTGCTAACTTTGGGTTTCTCAGCGCAGTTCCCAGTGCTGTCACTAGGGATGGGCATGGCAATCCAACTTCAGCCGGGGCTGATTCTGGCGTCTGGGGGTAGCCGACATATCATGACCGGACTGATATAGAACCCATCCTTCGCCTCTTTTTCCATTTGCATTATTATACTTGTTCATTGAAGCAAGAGAGGATACACGATACATCATCTTGCCATTTACCTCCCAACATACCTTACTTTCTCTGCTTACTACAATGACCATGGCTGAATCATATGACGTTGTAGTCGTAGGCGCCGGTAAGCAACCTCCTCTTGCCACGTTTATTCTCAACTAACTGAGATCAACAGGATGGTTTGGTCTGGCCGCCGCAAAAGCTGTCCGCCAAATACAACCTGAAGCCAAGCTCGCCGTCCTTGAATCCGCTGAATCATGCGGTGGCACTTGGTCCAAGAACCGTCTCTACCCTGGCCTCAAGTCCAACAATATGAAAGGCACATACGAGTTTCCCGACTTTCCCATGACTGAAAAAACATACGGTATCAGGCCAAATAGCCATATCCCCGGAACAGTTCTTCACCGCTACCTTACAGACTTCGCCAAGCACTTTGACTTCTATGATCGAATTCAGTTCAACACATCGGTAGACTTGGTCGAGCGTAATGGCGATGCTGGTTGGCGTCTGACCGTTACATCCCCCAAAGGCAGCCGTTTTATCACCACCGAGAGATTAGTCCTGGCCACTGGTCTTACGTCTTCACCAAACATGCCTGCTTATAAGAACGCTGAGAGCTTTGGTGCTCCACTCTTTCACGCAAAGCACTTTTGCAAAGAGGCTCCCAACCTGAACGTCAAGAAAGCTATTGTAGTTGGTGGAGCAAAGTCTGCTTTTGATGTTGCGTACGCTTTGGTTCAAGACGGCGCAGAGGTGGACTTGATAGTCCGTCCTACTGGCAATGGACCTGTTTGGATCGCACCACCGTTCGTTACGCCCTTCAAGAAGAGGCTGGATCAACTCCTCAATATCCGCTGGATGACCTGGTTTAGCCCTTGTCCTTGGGGAGAAGCAGATGGCTTTCCCCGCGTTCGAAGCTTTCTTCACGGAACATCTCTTGGTCGATTGATCATCGACACTTTCTGGAAAGCCCTTAGTGGCGATGTCATCTCAGCCAATGGCTACGATTCTCATCCCGAACTGGCGAAGCTTAAACCATGGCACTCAGCGTTCTGGATTGGCAGTGGACTCAGTATCCTGAACTACGACAGCCCTCTTTTCGATCTTGTCAAGGAGGGTAAGATTAGAGTTCACATCGATGATATTGAGTCGTTAGAGCCTGGGCGGGCTGTTCTTACCTCTGGGAACGTACTTGATACGGATGCAATCATTTGCTCAACAGGCTGGAAGAAGGAATCTTCAATCAAGTTTGCAGAGGATGAGCTTGGCCTTCCTTACTCTGTAGAGAAGAAACGCGCTTTAAGTCAAGAAGCAGACTCCAAGGTGCTCTCTCTATATCCTCGGTTGAAGAACCAGCCCGAGCTCAACATCAAGGCCAAGGAGGCCAACCCACTTCGATACTACCGCTTCATGGTCCCATCTAGTATGGTCAAGTCCCGCGATCTTGCTTTTGCTGGTATGATTTCAACAGTTAGCACAGCTACTTGCGCAACCATTCAAGGTCACTGGATTGCTGCTTTCCTCGCTGGTAAACTTGATAGAATCCCAGCTTCTGAGAAGGAAATCACGGATGAGATCATGCTGCATACTCAATGGGGAAAGTGGCGATATCCCTGTGGTTACGGCGCTGATTTGCCTGATCTAGTCTTTGAGGGTCTGCCATACTGCAACATGCTCATGAAGGATCTTGGACTTAGGACACATCGCAAGTCTAGTCGCTTCCAGGAACTTACTTCTCCTTACCTCCCGGCTGACTTCTACGGGCTGATAGAGGAGTGGAAGCAAAACAATGATGGCAAGATTGGAATTCAGGGACAAAAGGTTCAAGAGCTTGATGTTCAGTTAAGAAGGTATGAAAAGGCTATTTACGTAGATAAGTAGTTATGTAGTTATAATACGTTGACCTTTGTGGCTTCCTTTACTGAGATTCTCACGCCTTTACCGTCACATAGCCAAAACGAGCCCACGATGGTCTTTGCCGTCTACAACATATCAGTCTCACATAATTCTCATAAGATGGTTCAGACTGACCAGATGAACCATGACCAGTCAGCAGTTGTGAACACTTGGCCAGTTAAATGTAATGTCGCTCACGTTCTATAAAATGGTCTTACAGCTCGAGTTATTATTTACAATGGCTACTCACACCTTTTGGCAGTATCTTAGGCTGAAGACTACCGCCACGTGGATACGCCTCATCAGTTGCTATACCCTACGCCTTTTTTTCAAAACCTCCTCAATCCGCAATCGGAAACGCTTACACATCCCATCCCGCCAACTCGGCCGAGTCATTGACGCATGGATTTACTATCCACCAGACTACAACCAGCAAACCCGACAAGGTCTCGTCATCAATTGGCATGGAGTTGCCTTTATGTTTCCAAACTTAGGTTTGGACCATGCTTTTTACGAAAAGATAGCCATCAAATGTAATGTCCTCGTTCTTGATGTGGACTATCGCAAAGCACCAGAGCATCCATTCCCTGGCGCGGTTGAAGATGCCCATGATGCTCTCGGATGGGTTGAGAGTCGGTCACATATGTTCGACCTTGATCGAGTTGCTCTCTCTGGGTTTAGTTCAAGTGGAAACCTAGCACTGATTGCATCTTCAGAGCTAAGGGGCGATTTCCAGAATCTCAACATCAGAGCTGTATATGCCTTCTATCCAGTTGTTGACCTCACCATCCCCCCAGAACAAAAGTTGGTCTCGGAACCGCTTCGACCAAGGTCTGCATCTTTCCAGAGTCTGATGTCTGAAGCGTACGTTCCGAAACCCGGGGATCGCAAGTCACCTAAAGTCTCGCCCACGTATGCCGAACCGACGTCCTTTCCCCGGTGTGTTATGCTGCTTGCTTGCTCCGGAGGTATCTTGTCGCCCGAGACTGAGAACTTTGGACTAAACCTGGCTCAAGCTCGCTGTGGTGTTGAGGTTGTCAAGGTCAGGGGGTCGTGGATTTGACAAGATTGCTGATCCTAGGCTTGGCGGGCTTGACAAAAGATACAAGGCATACACTAAGGTAGTAGACAGCTTGAAAAATGTATTGTAGAAGCTGTGTATGGAGATTCTCCAGTGAATGGGATAGCTAAAGATGTGTAGGATAGGATAGAGCTAGGTGTTGTATTCGGTATAAGGACAAAGCCTAGATCTATAACTAATACGCAAACCGGAAGTCTAGCCTTTTGTTTCCCTCATCCTTTGTGGTTTCAAGATAATTTTTCTTTTGGTCCTCGTCCATTGCATTCCAGATCTTGTCCCGACCCTTATTCCGCCAAATATAATATGTTCTGGTCAGAATATACAGAGCGATGTTCATTGCAAGGACAGCCAGCAGGTTCTTGTTGCCGTCTCGATACCTTGGAGCGTCATCTTTGCGGTAGATATTAGACGCAATAATAGTACCAGACTGAACAGTCATGTTGTAAACGGCTGCTGAGACAGTTCTGAGACGAACAGTATTAGAATTGCGCGAGTTCCAACTCACTTGAATCGGGTGGGCTGTATCTGGTCAGCTAAATCAGGTTGGGAACAATTGGGCAACGTACCGGTAGGAGAACCTAGAAGCAACGAGAGTGCCCCGAATGATACCCATCGATTGACAGTGCTCATGTCGACCACATAAAGATAAATGATAAAAGGAAGCTTCCAGATCTGCACAAACATACCAAGGAGGGCCCGTTCGTTCCACTTTTCAGCGAGGTAACTGATAAGCAAGAGGCCGCCTATAGACAAGAACGTATGGGGAATAGTGAGCAGATTTGTGACAAGCACATTAAACCCTAGACCACGGAGAGTCAAGGTGAAGTATTGGCCTGGTGGAGTAGCTGGAATCAGAAAGGTTAAACCAATGGCATACAAAGGCCACAGGTCATAGTCTTTTAGCGACGCCCACAGCAGTTTAGGAGTAATAGGTTGCCGATTGTGCATGTCTCCTTTGCTGGGGTCATCACGGATAACTCTGTTGACCATGATGCGTTCTTCTCTGGTTGTTTGTTAGTTCTGACTCTGGTTGCGTATCGTATCTTTCTAGTCGATGTAACGAACCGTTCAGTAAACCAACCATCCTTGCCACGAAGGATACCCTTAGTCTGTGTCGGTCCAGCGGGCATAAGAAACCATGAAAGAAAGCCAATAACAAGAGTAAGAAGGCCCTGAAAACCTTGTTAGTCAACAAGAAAGGATATACGACAGAAATGTTAACCAACTTCGAAGAGGAACAGCCACCTCCAGCCCTCATATCCGTGCCAACCTCGCAGTTGGAGAAACCCTGCACCTAGAAAGCCACTGATAATATCGGCAATGTTGTAGGCAGTCCAGAAGAAGGCAAGTCGCACGGTAAGTTCTGCCGAGGTGTAGAAGTAACTTAGATAGAGGATGGTCTATATGCCATCGTTAGTAAGAATTGCTTTACCATAGCACATCTGCTACTCAACAACTTACATCTGGAATGAAGCCACCCTGGAATAGGGCCAAGAGCGCGCGGCAGGCAAGAAAGGAACCTTTTCCATCCAGCCAAAACTGGCCCTACTCGAAATATTAGTCTTTGTCGAATAAAGATGCGTTATGTCTAAACTAACGGCAGATACCAAACTCCACAAACACAGTTGCATTGGGATCCATCGGTCAGGTCCCAGGTATTTGCTAACCAGTTGAGAGGGCAGCTCAGCGCATAGAAAGGTCAGTCTGAAGACGGTGTTACCGAGGTTGTAGTCTGTCAAAAGTTAGTAGAAGCGGTATAGTAGATGCATAGATACTAACCATTGGTATCGAGGTTCAGATCGGGAAGAAAGTTGTCAGAAACGGCTTGAGAGAGATTGGAACGATCCAGCTCAAGAGCCATAAACATAACACAGGTAAAGATCATGATACGGGTATCAATCTTCCGAATGACCTTCTTCTCCTCGTCGAAAGTCCATCTTTCAGAAGGATCAAACCGATGTATGTTCTCCCAATCCCGGCGCGGCTGATAGTTTTCGGCTGTGTTGGGGTCGTCAAACACTGATCGGCGAGTTGCGATGGCATCTCCATCTTGCTTTGGTCTTCGTTTCCACCAGCTTCGAGGTTCCTCTGGGGGGGCCAAAGGGAGATCGGAGCCGATATTAGCGACGCGGATAGAGGTCGAGGACTTGTCCAAGTCCGAGTCTGTTGACTCTGGCTCTGGCTGGTGATGGATTTGTTCGGTTTTCTTCACCGGCTGGACACTCGAGGGGTGAGCCATGGTATGTTTCTCACGTTCCAAAGCTTTATACTTGCTTGAGTGATTCCAAAGGTATTACCGTGGTGATGTATGGGCCTTTTAAATAAATCATTCCTGTATGGAGTAGCATCCTACTTCGGTAAAACTCCCGATGGCGACATCCATGGTATCAAAGTCGTCAGGGCTATAAGTGGGAAACGACTCGTTAGTCAGATGGTGTCACATTTTAATGCAATAACGATATTAAAAATCTGCACAAGATCAACTAGTCTGCCAAGACCTAAACAATGCGGTTACCTTTCTCTTTTTCCAATATTAACACATTGTGTTTCCAGTTCCCAAGACGGTTTAAGCCAGGATCACAGGTCAATATAAAGGACATCTAGCTATTGAATATATTTATGAAAAAGTATATCTAGCTGCCAAAATAAGGCTGCCCAGATGTATCGAGACTATAGAAGTTAAAACGGTATAGGCTTAAACTTAAGTCTAAATCCATCAATACTCAATGTCAGATAAGGTTATCCAGCCACATATGCATCCAACTCTGTTCAACATGAACACCTGGTCTTATGGCCAGCTGAGAGGTATATATACCCCCTGCCAAGACAGTTCATCTGGCCAGTCCTCCATCCGCTCGTACCTCAATCCGATGTCGAGCCCTTGTACGCGACAACCGAAGCTTTGAGAGCCAAACTGGTACGTCGAACACTCAACCCTTCACTTCCAAGGTCAGTATTCAATCATATAAGAACACCAACCACTCTTTGACCACAACTCTGACTACAATCACAGCCATGATGTCAACGACGCCCTTTGTACGCCTAAGCCTGCAGCCAGAAGATAATGCAGGCAACGTCGACTTATACGAGAACCACCTGAGGTACGATGATGAGGCCATAGAGCTATTAAATATATAATTACAACTATTTCTAAAACCTGGTAAATTATTGTAGATAGTATAAGCTATTAGGATAAAAGTATATTATGGTATATCCTACATATTATAAGCTTGGGACAAGCAAAAAAGGTTAATAACTTACTATATTCTTGAGTTCTAAAGAATAAAAAGAAAGATAATCCGGCTCCTTACTTCAAGATACTGGCAGAATATAACACAATAAATGCCCAGAGACTCGTAAGGCTGTCAAAGTTTCCCTTATAGCTATAGGTACTAGACTATCTTACCGCCACTCCGTACACCCCGTGACCCCGCACACCTCAACACCATCAACGCATCATCATAACATACCACTTTAAATAATTCTAAAAAATCCAAATTAAATCCTTATTTTTTTCTGCTAACTGAAATGGCTTCACAAGTATCGGATTATGAATACAGAACATCATTGGCCCTAAATGATATCGAAACCATCGGCTTATGAGCTTCGGCGCGAAAACACTCAGTTAAGCTGTCGACATTGAAAGATCGTT